>JAMPIV010008298.1:0-185487 GCA_024509875.1 Oreohelix idahoensis | reverse complement strand
GCACAGGTGAAAATCATACACATTTAACGAAAACTCAGAAAGAGAGAGTGCAACAGGTTCTAAATAATCATGCAGAGGTGTTAACAGACCGACCAGGGCATACAAACCTATTGGAATATGATATGAAACTAATAGACTCCACACCTGTCTGTATGAAACCATATTCGATTCCGTTTGCTAAGGAGAAAGCTTTGAAGGAAGAGATAGACTATCTATTGAAGGAAGGAATTATTTCGCAGTCTATTACAGAAGGACAGGTGGATCCATTGCCGGATACAAATCAGCTGTTTGCCAGACTAAAAAAAAGCTAAATATTTCTCAAAAGTGGATCTGAGTAAAGGATACTATCAGATTCCAGTAAAGCCTGAGGTTAGACCATACCTAGCTTTTAGTACCTCAGAAGGACACTATGAGTTTAATAGATTGCCATTTGGATTGAAGAATGCGCCTAGTGTCTTCTCTAGAATGATGAGAAAATTATTGGATCCTCTGAATAATCCCTGTATAACAAATTTTATGGATGATATCCTTATAGCAACAGAAACATTTGAGGAACACATTGACTCTCTGAACATGCTGTTTGATCGACTTAGGGAGGCAAATTTAACAGCCCGACCAACCAAATGTTGCGTTGGATGTAAAGAATTGGAATTTTTGGGGGACACAGTTTATCAGGGAAACATGACCCCTGACCCAAAGAATTTAGAGAAACTACAGAACGCCCCGAGACCACAAACCAAGAAGGACGTGAGATCCTTTGTCTCATTATGTGGTTTCTACCAGAAGTATATCAAAAACTTTAATTCCATATGTGCACCGTTAACGGAATTGACACGTAAAGGACATCCAGATCGCATTACATGGACACCACAATGTGAAATGACTTACCAAGAATTGAAGGAAAAGCTCACAAGTAAACCCATTTTGAAATTACCTGACTTAAGTCAAGAATTCATAGTAAGGACGGATGCAAGTAATATTGGGTTAGGTGCAACTCTACTACAGAAATCAGATGCATTGGATGGGGAATTAAGCCCAGTGGCATATGCTAGCAGAAAGTTGAATAAAGCTGAAATCAACTACTCAACTAGCGAAAAAGAATGTCTTGCAGTAATATGGGCAATAAAGAAATTCAATATTTATCTATATGGGAAGGCATTTAAGTTGCAAACTGACCACAAACCTTTATCGTTTTTAGCACAGGCTAAGCATGAGAACTCTAGGTTACTCCGATGGTCTTTGCTTCTGGCTCCATATAATTTTAGCATTGAGTATATATCTGGAAAAACCAATTTGGGAGCGGATTTTTTAAGCCGCCATCCGTGTGATGAGAATCACCGTAAACCCCAGAAATAATAATAAATTTCTCTATGTGTATATAGAATAAAGGACTGACATATAATGTCTGTTTTAAGAGGGGAGGTGTCATGAAATATTCTAATCCACATATATAAATTATTAGGTAAATATGAAGCCTAACAAATAAAATTAATAAAGAGAAGAGCAATGGTAAAATAACAGTGCTGTCACAAAGAATGTACTCGAAATCCCCCTTGTTTTCTGCTTCGTCTGCAAATTGTAACGCTTTCACGTTGATATAAAAGCTTACTGTATTATTACCCGCCTTCTTCAATGAAACGTGTGCTGTATTTCTTGGAAAAACATTAAGAGGCAGACTGCGTAATGACCTAAATTTTAAATTCCATTCATGTCTTTTTCTACATTACGTTACCAAAACGAACGAACAGATGGACAAAAGGATAGCGAGAAGGGAGAGGCAGAAAGCCGAACATTAAACACGCGTCGCGCGATACACAATTACTACTATCACGCGTGTTAGGCTACAAGCACTAACTTTTTTTTTCAGACGGACAGTGATAAAATACACTACCCTTTCCCAGAGTTAGGTTTATAAATCATAACAAACTCTTATTAGAAAAGACAACATTAGATGGGTTTACGTTTGAACACATAACAGTACCCAGACAGCACATCTTCGAAACAGGAGGTAGAAGAAATTGCATATTTTGAACGCAGCCACGTAGCTCCTTTAAAAATTAGTATTTTTGGGTTCCTTAGGGCTTGCTGACAAATAATATGTAAAACGTTACGCAAATAGTCCAGGAATTAATAAATTATACCCAAAATAAAATATTGGGGGTGCCTGACAGCATAAAATCATTTCTGCTCATAAGATTTTTTTTTTTAACGTGTTTGAAAAAAATTTACGTTACAGAAATAGCCTACCATGTAAACTTCAAATTGATTGGAGCGCAACAAATGAAAGCCTAACCACGATTGGTCGGGCTATAAATACTATCTTGGTTGTTAGGGGAGACGGGAAAAGATAACATTTTTTCAAACACTTGTCGAAACGTGGCTCATTGGCCAGTCTCGCTGATATACACACTTGGGAGCGTTAGTTCGAAACCACTTGTTTAAATACACTTGATAAAGCATCAGTGCGTTGAAGCCAGCTTATATTTGGCTCAATAAAAGCCTGGAAGATAAGCAGATGGAAATTTGTGCCAGTTTGTGCCAGAATTCATTGCTAATCAACGTATCTGTGTGTATTCGTATGAATTGTGGTAAGCTTGAACCATTTAATATCTTTTAATGAAAATTGAATGTGAATTGTTGATTTATGCCTGTATATATATGTGTAGTTCAGTGGCAAACGTGAGGTAAAGCCTAAAATGCTCCAGCCTGAACAGAGGGTGTCGGAGAGAAGTAAAACGGCATGGAATGGCCAAACAGTACACTGACACCTGGATGATTGACTAGAAAGAAATAATGCTGGAAGTGCAGAGGCGTAGTAACCATTAAGAAGGGTAATACTGGAATAAAGTATTTCAAATGAAGCTGACTGTTGGCCTAACGCTCTGAACGCAATGTTTGTGCTGTATTGTGATCAGTGTAAAAGAGAATATAAATTAGTTATGAAGTAGAAGGTACATCCTTCTTGATTTCAGGGACAGTGGTCTTGATGGTACTGAGCAGCATCTGGTCAGAGATTTGCTGAATCCAGAGTCGGACAGCATACTCCTTGGTCTTTTAGCTATCAGTGAGGTGTCTCCTGAGCCCAGAGGAGAATTCGAGCAGAGGAGTCCTTTCCTGCCGCCATCACTCAAGATAAGCAGAGTTGGCCAGCTGAGCTCAACATTATGTCCCCTCATCTTGAACTGACTTTTTAAAATTAACATTAAGAGGGGAATTTACTTGTCTTAAAATCAGGAACTGTGAACATCTCCAATACTGGTCCCTAAAGACAAACTATTGAAGTCATGATGACAAATACCAACAGAGCTTGAACAAAACAAAACCAGTATTACCTCATTTTACTACTACACAACTGACACACATAGAACATTTGTAATAATATATGTCACTACAATATTCATATTAAATACATTCTGTACATAACTTGTAATTTAAATTGATTGTGATTCCTGATTCCCTTGTAGTTGAATCAGGACACATATTCATTCATGCCAGTAATGAATACATATTGTTATTTGAAAGTTATCAGTGCCTCCTTTAAGATATTCTCATAGAGTGTTATATGTATGTGAGTGTCACAGTGTTGTCAAGAGTAGTGGATTACATTAAATTGTTTATCTGTCTGTTGTTGTGACTTACACTTCATCATACACATACCCTAGACACATAACGTAGCATCACACTATTCCAGAATAATTCTGACTGAGATATAGCTTATCTCATTCTGGTTTTTTCACCGCAGACACTTCTCGTCATACATCAGGTGTTGATGTCAAAGATACTTAAATCACCTAGACAGGTAGCCACAATGCTGCTATCAGACGAATTTGCAGAGGTGGTCTTTGAATCACTCACCGCAGTCTGGTATGCTTCTTATGAGAAGTTTTTTGTTGTGACTCTCTGTCGTAGATTTTCGATAGGGGAATTAAGACATAGATTGGTCCCTTCTGAATAGAATAGAACAGGTGATAGCTCAGTGAGAGGAAATGTAAAGAAAATAGATTTTCACGAGTGAGATGGTGGAAACTAATTAGAGTCTGTCCCTGAAACGCGAGAAGCTTCTCTCGGTCAGCCTATCTTCTAAAACAGAACTAGTTTAGTCAGACAGTCTATTAGAACATATATAGTAATCTATATACATACCACTCACATACACACACACACACGTAAGTGACGACAGTTAGACGCACAGACGTGAAAAACTATTACAATGGAATATAGATATTCTGGAACGAGCTGACCGACACACTTGAATAAAGTTTACGTAAATTTTATTAACATAAAAAAATTCAACACAATAATAAATTAGAATATCAAGCACATATAAATACACATAAGTTAATTGAATTACTAAAAGACAAATAATAGACTCATAGGTGTAATCCTTTCCCCCTCTGTTTAGCCCACGATCCTGTTAGAAGAAAAGTTATAGCCCCAAAGAGTCACAGATTTATACGCTATGGTCTAAGATTTCCCTTTATAGTTAAGACCAGAGTTGATACATTAATCTATTCTAAGAGGAAATCAGCATTTACAACAACAATTTCATAAAGAAATTTCAAAGTGGGTGCATGAATATAAAAAAATGAAAGAATCACTCGTTCTGCTTTCTCTCTGTTCATTCAACAGGGGCCCCTGACATACTTTCTTACCTACACACGTGGTGTTTCTCGCCATCTGGCGCAAACTTCAGGACACTTCTCTACAGTGAATCTGTATTCTTTTGATAAAGAGAATCCCAGCTCTGCAGATAACAGGTTTCTTCCAGTGTTCCGGGGAGCATTCACTTCACAATTATATTTTAAGATTACTGTTAGGTCACTTGAATCAGTTTGGGTAAAAAAGTTTAAACGGGCTCACAGTGTCAGAATCACGAGGTTTCCACTACTTAGGAAAATGACAGGTTGGTAACTTCTCTCAAATGTAAAATTCTTGGTCACACCACAATTAGTAAAAAAAAAAAAAAAAAAAACGTCGGAAATGTTACTGTTTGTAATTTCTCTCGCCACAGGGGCTGAATGTACAATGAGAATGTTGGGAAGAATTATAATCTGGCTCGATAGGCCCAGTTATTGCATTTAGTATTAAAGTTCGTGAGATCAGAATGCTGTCTTTGTTTGGATGCAAACCCAATGCCAGACAGGTTGTAACTTGGAAACTCACTTATTTAAATTATAAAAATGTTTCTTCTAGGTTCTTCTCATATACTGAAACCGCTGGTAGATGTTGGGCTTTACCTAGAATACTGTATAAAGAAAACGAAACATACAGAATACTTAAACATAATATTATACACATCCTATCCTACCCTCGCGTAAAACATAACATTCACTTCGGTTATTAACTTCAGAGAGATTTCTCACCCCGAACCGAAACCAGCCTTAACACCTGCCGAAAATTCTCTCGATCTGATCAGACATCGGCAATAAAACTTCCAGTGTATTTCACACATTCTGCCTCATATGGCCGTTCCAAGCGATCAATGTCTTTCATCTCAAGTCTTTCACCGAGAATAATTAACTATAGGTGGACAGATCAGATGAAAATAATAGACGATAGTCTTACGTCTTATCCCTGTCGAGAACGAATTAACACGATTCGGTCTCATCAAAGAGCTAAACTTAACAGCAATAAAATGCGTTGCTAAATTAGAAAGGAAAAGACAAAGGTATGAATAGGAGAGTATATCTTAACAATCGAGCGTAAAAGAGCGAAAGAGAAGTAAAAGGCAAGTGCAGAATAAAGAATAAATATCTGAAATTTATTAATCATAATATCTCTGCCACACTCTCTCAGATAAGAACATGAAACACATGCACAGATTATAGTATCTGTTTTTGTTATCAACCAAGACTATCCTCCGATGATGACGGGCCACTAATAATCAGAATCCTCCTGTAGACACCATAATCCATAAGGCCGTGGACATTGTGACCGCGCTATATACTGATTTATTATGGGTCCGTGGGTAAGTCGTTATTGATCGGGTCACTTCTGTGTAAATACTGTGTGACAGTTTGCAGGTACAGTATTGCTTCTTACTAATCTGACAAGTTAGTTTACTAGCCGTCCGCTAGAGATGTTTATCCTTGTAGAGGTATAACAGGTTCGTTCGTCTCTCGATAGTTGTTATAGTGTGCTATAGTGGTGTACTAATTAAGAGAACTGTAACTTTGAACTCAACTTGACAAAATCTGCATAATTCAGCCGAGTCAAATAACATAGTTTATTTACATAAAACATAATGAACAAATGGAGCGGGTACCAGATCAATTTCTTTCATTTGAAGGTGGTTTCTATATGTATCAGTATTTTTCCGTCTCTCTCCTTAAGCGTGTGAGATACAAAACAATCCCGTGTGGTTCATGACCTAGGTTACCTTGACCTTATTTTCCATAACTTTCAGTAAAAGTAGTTGAGCCTCTGTTTTCTTACTTAAATGTAATATTTATCCAGCTTCTGACCTTTCAACTGATTTATAGCAGTTCTTCGGTTTCTTCCCCTAACAAAATAAATTCTAGCTGGGGACTGAAATAAAATGGAGATGTACTTACTTCAGTTACTATCTTACTTAGTCTTTGCTCCTAGTTCAGAATATAGCGACTGCCGTTATTCTGTTCTGTGAATGATAGCATTAAACTTTATCACAACCTAACTTCATGTTGAAGAACTTCAAGAATCAAAACTTAAAAATGCCTTGGTTGTTCTGCATAGATGAGACCGCTCAAACATGGCTTCTCAACTAACAGGTACAGACACAACCTTCGCCGAGGCCTTCTCTCCGGAACTCTCCTTAAGATTTTAACTTTCAGTTAGCTCGACGACGGTATTTCCTCCCCTGCTTTGCAGTAGTGGTCCAACAGTAGCCAAAACTCAAGAGTATCTAATATGGGCTTCAAAGGTATCTACCTTCGCACAAGATTACTATTGGCAGAGATGTAGATAGAAGTGTGATGACACTTCTATTACAAAGGGAGTCTTCACAAGATATTCAGAATAAGCTAGAACAATACTGCTTTGGCTGAGTATGTTAACTCTGTAAATTTGCCGACGCTTTTGTGAAGGATTTTTAGCACTTATTACTTTCAGCTCGTTTGGGCCCCCACCCTGATTTACTCAGTGGAATTCTATTATTCTAGTATAGCTCTGTTTAGAGTGTGTGTAGTAATTTGACTGAGACAAACATGTAGAAACTTTAAAATGATTAAATCGAAGTTAAATTTGTAACATTACAAATAACAAAATTTAATAATCACTTTATTTTTTAACAGTTGGAAAATTTTTGAAAAGTTTGAAACTTCCATGTTTTTAAAATGAATATTTTCACATAGACATTTACATTGGTTTAAGCTTGAAAACTTACATTAATTTTAAAGTGAATATGTTTATAGGGACATTTACACTGCTTTGAAAATGCAGTTTTCAAGGCCTCTGTCTCTGCTCTGAAGTTGCTTGAGAACTGTCCAGATGCCAATGACAGCTTTTTTTCTGCACCAGTGCTTAAGGTCAGAAAGACACACCTACTTCCATTTTCTGTTGCATTTGTTGCTGATACATCTATGTATGCATGGGTCAAAGTGTTGCGTGGGTAATGTTTCTCTATGTATTTTTTCGCTATGGATTTTCTATCTGTTGCAGTTTGGCTGTCTTTCAATTCCAGGAATGTTTTCTATCATTTTAGGGAAACGATTTTGTTTCTAAACTGGAAGCTTGTGTGCAGTGTAGATGGTTTAATAGTGGATATTTCATTTATGGAAACTGCTCTCATTTGTGTTTTGGTTGATTCTACAAAGTTGCTTCGTTTGAGTCTTTGCCTTCTAAGAGCATTCATTCTATGGTACATTGGGTGGTCTGTTAGTCTTTTGAATTTTTTGGCCTGTTGCTGAGCCTTGCAGACTCTTCTATCCTCCATTGGGTGGAGGCATGTAATCTTGTCGAATTCTTTTATAGGTGTTGACTTCATGCCTCCCGTTATATTTCTCATTGCTTGATTTTGGAGTCTACTAATTTTATCGAAGTTTGACTTAGCTGCTGTTGCCCATGCTGTTATGCCATATTCAAGGACTGGTCTCACTCGCCCTGTGTACAACGTCTTAAGCACTTTCTCATCTGCACTCCAAGTTGTTCCAGCACGTTTTTTCATAATTGCCATTCTTTGCCTTGCTCTCATTCGGTTTCTGTCAACCTGTTTCTTCCAAGTCAGACGGTGATCAAAAGTAATGCCGAGGTAGTTTGGATTTTCATTTAAATGAAGATTTTCTCCGTTTAGCACTAGTTTGAATCTCTGAGGTCAAGTTGAGAGGGAAAATACAGTGTACGTTGTTTTCTCTTCATTTATCTTCATGAGCCATGTTTTGGCCCACTCTTTCAGTGATATTAGTTCTTGCTGCATCCAAATGTTTGCAGTAGTGATACGTTCTTCAGAGATCCACAAGGCTAAGTCATCTGCAAAGGATGCATTGTGTGCTATTTGTTAAATATTTTTAGTTATGTCATTTATGTATGCAAGGAACAGTGTAGGTAACAGGATTCCCCCTTGTGGGACTCCCTGCTCTAATATAAACTTTTTACTAGTCTGTCTTTGCAGCTGCACTCTGGCGGTTCTATTTTCAAGGTAGTGAACAATCCATTTGTACATTTGCCCACATACACCACTTCTCTGCAGTTTGACTTTCAATCCTTCTTTCCATACTTTATCGAAAGCTTTTTTCTAAATCTACCCAAACCGCTAGCGTGTATTTTTTTTCGTGGAAGGCATATTCGATTTCCTGAGCTATATATGTGATTTGATCCAGTGGATCTATGTTGTCTAAATCCTACTTGTTGATGGGTTAATAGGTTGTTGCGTACGTTTTACCTAAGGGGGTAGTCTTCGGTCCTGCCAATGTACGCACCAGTCTTGAGATAGTTATATTATTTGTGCGTACGTTTTATTCACGCACCGACGTGCACAATGCAGAGTATGAGTTGCTCTTTGCGCACGGGTAACCTAGTTGGGGGATTATGACGTCAGCTGTTGTAAGGGCAAGATGGACTCTCTCTCTGCCCGTATGTTATTATTTTGATTCTGAACAATTCGATGGAAGAATTGTTCTGAAGGATTTTGGTTGGGTCTTCAGGATGAAGCCAACATGCAGTTCAATACGTAAGTTTCGTTTGAACCTTCATGTATATTAATACGTCTATGAATAAAGTGGAACAGATGATCATCACTGGATTCTAGCGGGAATCCATATGTTATTGGATTCTTAGAATGGAACAGTTGAGATCTTTACTTCACTGTAAATATTTCGTAGTGGGAAGTCCTACGAGTAAAGGATAACTATTTGATCATATCTTGAATATCGGATATTTTGTAATGCCTATGCCAAGGTCGTGGCATATTTTGTAGGAGAGGTTAGTCAACTGAAGTCGCTAACCTGATTGTATTTTCGTGTAGAACTTTTATGGATTATATCAAACTGTATAGATTATTGTAAGGAGAAAGTCTGGGATTTAAACAAGTATTATATGGAAGCGTCATCCATGAGCATGAATCCGTTTACTGTTACAGACGTCCTTGGAACAAGGTTAACGGACATGACCGTAATGTATTTCAAATGACAACTGTTAGGAAATCCTAGTCACTTGGATAGAAAAGGACTTGATTGATAAAGAAATCTACAGGAATGTTTTATTATCAACAGTAACTATAATTATGATGCTCTCATCGTTTGTCTTGATCGTGTCGTTAATTGCCGTTTGTCATTCGTCAATAAACCTGAATAACTTTTAACAACCAGTTGATTCTAGTCATGAATTGGCCAATTGCCTACCACTCGTTGGAATTTGATTGAATAACCTTTTGACCACTTTTCATTGAAACCATTCGCGTGTCTAAGCTAGTCATTGATACATCTACCACTAGCATATCGTTACTATCAACTACAATCACAAAAGAACCCAACAGTAAATGGCGGCACAGTGTGTTTTGGACAAGTTTCAAAGAAAGGAACTTACTCAATATCTTTCCAAAAATCGTTAGACAGAAAGACCCGTGTCTTCATCATGGAATCTACACGACGGTTATCAGAAGGTCAAGGTCAGCAATGAACCTCAACACCAAGTTCTCCCAGTGACTACCTACGTTGGACATCATCCTTTTGGTCCTTATTTACGTGCGAGCTATACTCTAATACTCAGGACGAAGTATTTCGATTCTCAAACGTACATTTACGGAGACGAGGCACATTTTTTGTTTGATCAGCAGAGATAAGTATAAACGGAGTCTCGTTTATTACTGTATTGTGTTTGGCTGTGCCTATTCTCTTCTATGTCCACCAATATACTTTTCATGTTGCATGTTCTATGTTGTATATCCGTCGTGGGTGGTAGGGAGGTCGATCTGACAAACGAGGTTCATCTCGAAGCCGATTCGGGCTCTTTGTCAGATGTTCTATAGGGTTTGATTTATAAGTTTCAATTGAGCGATAATTCCGGTTCAAGGCTAGAAACCTTGCTGTAGTTCCGATCGCTACTTGCTTCTTATGATAGTATTTGTTTAGCTGTTCAGTCAAGTTTTATTTGTTGTTTTCACAGTTATTTTACTCATACCTTAGTTTTATAATGTATTTTGTTTGTATATTACGTCATCCTCACCTGACTATCGTTCAGTTCTTTACAAAACATATGTTTTTACACTGTCTTGTCAATTGTATTGTTTAGTATTTGATCGCAGTTATCATCGTAACTCTTTACGACATTCTATTTTTAGTTTCACATTTTTATTTTTTATTGGATTTCTGCGACTGTTTTCTACTGTCTTTGAGTATCTCGTCTTGTCATTGTTGTTGCTATTGTCTATGGCTTTTGTCTGTTCATAACATGTCATTACATAAATTAATTTATTGATTATTAATATATTTGACAATTATATGAGTATGATATACCGTTCTAGGACAGGAACGAAGACCACTCGGTGCATTAACAAGGTTAATTAATTTACATTAATTAATTATCATATTTAGAAATTAAGAGTATAGTGACTACTTATAAAGCATAATGTATTCACTAGATTATTTCATTAAGCAAGCAAAAGCTCTTCAGATACCTCCTGAAGAGGTACGACAATTCGCTATGTCGGAATATAGGAAAGCTCAAGAAATAGAAGCTGAACAGAGAAAGTTAGAAACTTTAAGACTAGAAAAAACTTCAATTTGAGGCAGATCAAAAACGGATTGAGGCTGCGGAAAATGAGAAGAAGATGAAATTTGAGGCAGATCAAAAACGGATTGAGGCTGCGGAAATGGAGAAGAAGATGAAATTTGAGGCAGATCAAAAACGGATTGAGGCTGAATTAGAAGAGAAACGATTTCTGCATGAGGCAGAACAGAAAAGATTGGAGGCTGCAGATAAACTTAAGATTGAAATGGAAGTTAAACAAAAGGAAATGGAAGTTAAACAAAAGGAAATGGAAGTTAAACAAAAGGAAATGGAAGAAAGAAGATTAATAGCTGAACAAAATGCAAAAAGACTTCAGCTTGAGACAGAAGAGAATGATAAGAAACGTCAGCATGATTTGAAACTTGCCGAATTGGAATATGATAGAATTAGGTTAACTCAAGAAGCTAATTCGCAGAGAACTTTCGAAGGCCAAGCTTCATCCAGGCATGATAATTTTAAGGAAATTCACCTAAAATTACCTAAATTTAACCCCCCGTCTGACGACGTGATATTTTTTTTTGGATAGGTTTGAGGCCACCTGTAGGTCTTACAATGTGTGATAAATCACTATATTCTACATATTTATCCAGATTGCTTACGGGAGATGCTTTGGCGGTTTATCATACCACCAGTATTAATGATAAGAATAATTATGACGCTCTTCGAGCTTCACTTCTCCGAAAATTCCAAATGACAGAAAATGAATACCGATTACGTTTTCGGACTTTGCTACCGCAATCAGGGAAGAACTTTTGTGATTTTCTTTCCCAAATACGGCTAACACTAGAAAGATGGATCGAATTATCCAAGATAGAAAAGTCGTATGAAGGTCTTTTCGATTTACTACTGCGCGATAAGGTGCTATCGTCAGTAAATCCAGCATTTCTTGCATTTTTGCACGAACGGAAACCTTTATCTATGAAAGATCTAGAAGAACATTCTAAAAATTTCTGCACTGCTCACCCATCCATGGATCTAAGTAATGCTCAGATTAAAAGTGAATTGCCAGTTGCTTTTGCCGTACAACAAAATAATTTTTCACGAAATCGTTCATTGAGTAACGACAGATACTTTTATAAGGGAAATAATGAGAATTTCAACAATGGTAATTTTTATAAGGGGAAGCAATTCCAACAATCTGCTCCATTCAATGTTTCTTGGAACCAAGCTCATAGATCGCGAGATTTTGGTAACAATAATTTCAAACATAATCAAGGGTATAATAATAAACAAAACTGGCGATCAAAATCTCAGGTTCCACAAAATAGACAAGGTTTGTTGAATAAAACATTTAACCAACATTATAATGGTAATTATACTAATTATCGTACTCATCAAAATTTTAACGCGAGCAGGAATGACAATTGGGGCAATTTTAATGCAAATAATCAGAACAGATCGCGACGAAGAGATAGATCGTCGAGCCAGACACGTAGACATTCTAATGTCGCTTTAAGTGATACTCAGGCTAACAATGAACAGGTTAAAGGTGCTGATGCTCATAATGCCATGTCTTGTTCTATTGATAGTCATCAGGTGACAGCTTGTGCAGAATGCTCAACACTTTTCCAGCGCAAGGCGATCACGACGTTGCGCTGCGGACACATTTTGCCTAGCCTACCTGCGGTCTGCACGGCAACTTCTGTACATCAGGGACAAGGATCTCTTAAGTTTCACAAAGGACTTGTCAATAATATTCCATGCTCTCTTTTATTTGATTCAGGTTGTACCACGGTCGGTGTACGGACTTCGCTGATAGATCCTCGTTATGCCACGGGCCACACAGTCAAATGCGTTACCTTTGGAGGCACAGTGGAAATGTTTCCCACAGCCATTATTAATTTAAATACACCATTTTTTTCAGGGAAGATCCACGCCTGTCTTCTTCCTAATCCAATTTGTGATGTCATATTGGGTCGTATACATGGTATAACAGAGTGTACACCACAGCAAATTACTGCATGGGAAGAGCGACATTTTCAGGCTGCAAATGCAGTAGTGACTAGAGCTCAAGCTACTATTATGTCGCATGATACACCATATGAACCTACAGTTCATACCACTTGTGATGATGATGCTCCTATTTCACGGGAGTCGTTTGCAACTTTACAAAAGAATGATGATTCATTAAAAAAATTTTTTCAGTATGTGAACAAAAAGAATACAAGCAACAAACTTGCAAAATCTAGACATTACTTTATTCTTAAAAATGGGATTTTAGTTAGATTGATACGGGAAAAGGATTCATCCTTATGTTCTCAGATTCTAGTCCCGTCTTCTATGAGATCGCGAATATTGCGACATGCTCATGACTCGCAATGCGCGGGCCAAATGGGTTTTTCATGTTCCAAATCCAGAGTGCTTTCTGCATTCTACTGGCCGGGCGTTCATAGAGATATTACTCTCTATTGTCGTTCATGTTTGATATGTCAGGAAGTTAAAGTACGGGGCCCATTTCATGCGGCTCCTATTCAAGCTGCGGACATCCCGATTAGACCATTTGATAAAATGGCTATCGACATTATTGGTCCGATGCTTCCATCTGCCAGAGGGCATACGCATATTCTTACTTGCATTGATATGTGCACTCGTTGGCCTGAGGCCATCCCTCTGAAGAACACCTCATCTGCCAGTGTAGCAGAGGCGTTAATGTTGATCTTCTCACGCATTGGTTTTCCGCGGAAGATCTTATCGGATCATGGGGTTCAGTTCATTTCTGAATCCATGTCTCAAGTTATGAAGACATTAGGTATAGACAGATCACTTAGTTCAATTTACCATGCGATGTCCAATGGGTTAATTGAGCGTCAAAATAGGACACTCAAGCAGTTGTTGGGTAAGATGACCCAAGATCACCCTCAGGATTGGGATCGGGTCCTACCCGCCGCTCTCTTCGCGTATCGCGAGGTGCAAAATCAAGCCACGGGGTTTTCTCCGTTCCAGCTTGTTTTTGGCATGCAACCACGTGGCCCGATGTCGTTAATCCACGACTTATTGGTTGAAGAGAATATTGAAGAGGAAACTCAATCCTCTTATGAGTATGTGATCTCTCTGAGAAAGAGAATCATAGATGCTTGTAGACTAGCTACTGCATCATCCGAACAAGCCAAAGAAAAAGCTCGTCTATTTGCAAACAAGTATAGACGTCTTCGCCAGCTTATTCCTGGTGACGAAGCTTTTGTCTTACTCCCTGCTCATAACAATCGTCTATTAATTACTTGGAGAGGTCCTTTCAGGATCATCTCAAGAATATCCGATGTTGACTACATCGTTGATGTAAATGGTAAACATAAAACCTTCCACATTAACATGTTGAAGGAGTATTACTCACGTCCTGATTATCTACAGTCAGTATTCCAAGCAACTGACGATCCTACACCTCCTATTCAACACTATTCTAGTTTGTCAGTCATCCAAGAAGAAGAATCTTCTTTCGATGATGTACAACTGCCAATACCAGTTGTGCCACTTCATTCCACTGAGAATTGGAATGATGTTACTATTTCATCTACTCTTTCGGCTGATCAACGTCAGCAAGTCTCTAATATTCTACACTCGTATGAGGATGTCCTCACTGACATCCCAGGTCATACGTCAGTCATCCAACATGACATTATTCTGACTGACGATACGCCTATTCGAGTGCGCCCATATCCTATCCCTTTACACTTTCGTGATAAGGTTGATAAGGAATTGGGTGAGATGCTTCAATTAAATATAATTGAACCATCTTCATCACCATACTCTTCTTCTATGGTGATTATTAGAAAGAAAGACAACAATATTCGTCTTTGCGTAGATTACAGGAAATTAAACAAAGTTACAAAGTTTGATGCGGAACCTTTACCTCTCTTAGATGACTTATTGGAGAAATTATCCCATGCTACATTTTTTTCGAAATTTGACCTTTCAAAGGGTTATTGGCAAGTGCCACTCACACCTAAAGCAAAGCCATTCACCGCTTTCTCGACGCCACGGGGACTTTTCCAATGGAATTTTATGCCATTCGGATTAATGAATGCGCCAGCTACCTTTGTACGCATGATGCGCCGCGTACTGTCTCATCGTCCCGATGTCATTACTTACATAGATGACATCTGTCTTTTCAGTAACTCTTGGGATGAACACATTCAGGGATTAAAAGCTTTACTTTCTACTCTACGGGATTATAACTTAACAGCGAAACCTTCTAAGGCATTTGTCGGTTTTCATGACATCTCCTTTTTGGGTCATCGTATAGGTCGGGGTTTAATGTATACAGAAGACAGTAATGTCTCGAAAATCTTAAACATCTCAGCACCTAAGACAAAAAAACAAGTTAGGTCTCTTTTAGGACTAATACAGTTCTATTCTAAATTCATCCCTCATTTGTCTACTATAACTGCACCTTTTTCTTCTTTACTGAGAAAAGGGACAGCTAACATAATCCAGTGGACTAACGAACACCAAATCGCGTTAGATTATATAAAAAGATTTTTTTTCAAATGCGCCATTTTTGAAGTTGCCTAACAAAGATCTTACTTTTATTCTTCGTAGTGACGCATCTTCTTACGCCATTGCTGCAGTTTTGATGCAGGAATATACGGGCACCTTATTTCCAGTCATGTATGTTTCGAGAAAACTGACGGCGAGCGAAATGAAATACTCCGTTCTGGACAAGGAGTTGCTCGCGTTAGTTTGGTCAATCACAAAATTGGAACGTTACTTACTGGGCTCCCACTTTGTAGTGGAGACAGACCAAAAGGCCCTCACAGCACTGAACACTAAGGACGTTAAATCATCAAAGTCAACCAGATACGCTATTGCTCTTCAGCCATATAGCTATGAAATTCGAGCGATTCCTGGAGTGAAAAATGTGTTTGCGGACTGTCTGTCAAGATGTCCAAGCGAACTGGTCGAACCTAAACCACTTCCGGATGTTGAAACGTCCTCATAGATAATCAATCAAATATAATAAGAGGAACTGAGTACATTATCAATTTTTGAACTTCTATACGTGCTCTGTATGGAACTGAATTATTCGTACCAGCAAAAAAAATTCCTGGATATACTTACTTTTGGATTATAACGTAACTTCGTGTGTAGTAACATTTTATTAGTACGGAAACACTGTTCATAGTGACACATAGACATTCATTATTCTATGGAACATATTACACTACATACTGTATTCAAGAATATCTTTGCATCTTGCATGGAACATTAAGAACATATTCTAGTCGATTACTAACTAGTGTTAATGGAACAGTAACACTGAGTAAAATTGCAATTACTTAAATAAATTAGTAATTAGTTATTTGTTTGTAATTAAGAACTATCTTAATTAGATGAAATCAATTAAGCCACTTAATTACTTGTAGAGTACACATTAATTAACTTGAATAGTTGTAAGTGTCTCTTTATACTTATATTTACTTCTCATTATACATTATCTCTCACGTTTAGATAACTAGTCCACCGTCATAATGTTAGAAACATTACGGGTGTTGCTTCTTAACGTGTTTAATTATGCTTTGCTGCATTTTGCATCTTTCATTTTCATTTTTTGATTCTCTTGTCATTTATTATCATCATCGTTGCTATTCATTTTCATTTGAAATCACATGTTTGAGTTGTAAATTTAGTTGAATGTTTTTATCATTTTTTTGGTTTTCATTTTTCAACTTTCTTTTACTTCGTAGTTTACCACATCGTTCCAAAGTAGGTCGATTGTGGATGTGTGCTTTAATGCATACTTTCATTCAGTTATATTGATTTCCATTTTCATATTCTTTTTTATAATATTGTATAACTTTATGAATATAATTTATGCACATAGACGTCGATGTAGTTTTGACTCACCTCTCTTGGGTACTTAGTTTTAAAAAAAATTAATAGAATTAATTTTTTTTAAGGGCCGGTGATAAGGGAGCTGTTGCGTACGTTTTACCTAAGGGGGTAGTCTTCGGTCCTGCCAATGTACGCACCAGTCTTGAGATAGTTATATTATTTGTGCGTACGTTTTATTCACGCACCGACGTGCACAATGCAGAGTATGAGTTGCTCTTTGCGCACGGGTAACCTAGTTGGGGGATTATGACGTCAGCTGTTGTAAGGGCAAGATGGACTCTCTCTCTGCCCGTATGTTATTATTTTGATTCTGAACAATTCGATGGAAGAATTGTTCTGAAGGATTTTGTTGGGTCTTCAGGATGAAGCCAACATGCAGTTCAATACGTAAGTTTCGTTTGAACCTTCATGTATATTAATACGTCTATGAATAAAGTGGAACAGATGATCATCACTGGATTCTAGCGGGAATCCATATGTTATTGGATTCCTAGAATGGAACAGTTGAGATCTTTACTTCACTGTAAATATTTCGTAGTGGGAAGTCCTACGAGTAAAGGATAACTATTTGATCATATCTTGAATATCGGATATTTTGTAATGCCTATGCCAAGGTCGTGGCATATTTTGTAGGAGAGGTTAGTCAACTGAAGTCGCTAACCTGATTGTATTTTCGTGTAGAACTTTTATGGATTATATCAAACTGTATAGATTATTGTAAGGAGAAAGTCTGGGATTTAAACAAGTATTATATGGAAGCGTCATCCATGAGCATGAATCCGTTTACTGTTACAGACGTCCTTGGAACAAGGTTAACGGACATGACCGTAATGTATTTCAAATGACAACTGTTAGGAAATCCTAGTCACTTGGATAGAAAAGGACTTGATTGATAAAGAAATCTACAGGAATGTTTTATTATCAACAGTAACTATAATTATGATGCTCTCATCGTTTGTCTTGATCGTGTCGTTGATTGCCGTTTGTCATTCGTCAATAAACCTGAATAACTTTTAACAACGAGTTGATTCTAGTCATGAATTGGCCAATTGCCTACCACTCGTTGGAATTTGATTGAATAACCTTTTGACCACTTTTCATTGAAACCATTCGCGTGTCTAAGCTAGTCATTGATACATCTACCACTAGCATATCGTTACTATCAACTACAATCACAAAAGAACCCAACAGTAAATATTTTTTTTCGTGGAAGGCATATTCGATTTCCTGAGCTATATATGTGATTTGATCCAGTGGATCTATGTTGTCTAAATCCTACTTGTTGATGGGTTAATAGGTGTTCGCTTTCCAGGTGCCACATCAGTCTGTTATTAATCATGCGCTCCATCCTACACAGTTTAGTAGGCTGATCGGGCTGTAACCATTTGGTTCTTTCAGGTCCATGTCTTTCTTTGGTGTAGGTTTCAGAATAGCTTCTTTCCATGCCTGTGGGACAATTCCTGTTCAAATTCCACAAACATCTTTTCCGTACTGGGCATTAATCATAAAGTTATAGCAGAATTTCTGGTGTGCGATTATAATCAATACATAAAATCTCATCTTTTTCTGTCAGTCCGTAGCGCTAAGGGATGCAACTTTGGTTGAAAGCTAGACATTAATTGTATTGTTTCCCTTATATGTACTATCCCGAAAGTAGTAACACTCGACAAAGAAGAATACGCAAATGACGGTGTACACAAAAATATTTATAGAATTTGTGATCCCGTATACACACGTTGTGATCCTCCCTGCTGCTACGTAGTACTACTAACAGGAGGAATCAATTCACTTTATTCTGGCGTGTTGTGAGAAGAAGAATGCTGTTATATATTGTGAGAGCATTTTAACATCAGATTTAAAACAAATATTTTGGTTGTTTTAATACTTTTGAATAAGTAAAACTGCCGTTAAGTATTGGAGCTTTTGAATTTAATTCCCGTCTTATGACGGGCTTTTATGCTAGTTTATCATAAAGATATTAGTTTACGTGGCAATTCCAGAGTGTCTTTGCCCGTGTTATGTCACTCCTTATAGAGCCTGGTGCTACATCTGTTCTTGGTTCCTTGTGAAGAAACTCGTACGAGGCAGTCACCAGCTCTTGCAGTAGTGGTTTATATGGCAAGTTATTGTACATGACGAGGTTGCTAGCCTCATTCACAACTGTACATCTATAAACATTCCATTCATGTTAAATGCGCATTTGAAATAAGAAAATGTACATGTTACAGCTTACTCCAAATGGGTTTAAAGTTTTCTCCAGATTGTGATGCACAGAATGGCCGTGATATGTCTTGCAACTGTTTAACATGCAGTCTTTCGCCTGCTGCTAGTTAATGTTACTTATAATTGTAGACTCAAAACTTCTAACTGTTCAGGAAGGTTTCCTTGGACGGATTTGTGGCAGTAAATTTTATAACAAGAGTTTTAAACTTTTAATTCTATAAGTTACTTCTATTCACTTTGGCCTGTTTTATAATGGCATGCTTAATAGTAACTCCTGTCTCTTCTGTCCGTCATGTCCTTAACGACGATGGAAAATGCAGTAGGGAAACTTCAAAACGCTCTAGGTTTTAAAGTTCGAATTTGTGCCCACGTAAAATGCAACCTCGCAAATTTAGTTGGCTAAAGCCAATCGTGATTCAGGCGAGTTCATTTTCAATTGAGCGCCAATCGCAAATAAGGCGTCTTGTTTTAGTAAAATTTCCTCCTACCCATCATCATGATAATCGGCATGACCATATATGATATTGTACCAACGTGTCATTAACTCCGCGAACCCATTATGTCATATCGCCTGTCCTAATACTTCTAGATCGTTAAGAGACCTTTGCCGATACTATGTCCGGTGTTCATATAGTTACAATCAAAATAAACTTGCAAGTTGCATTTTTCTGCAAGTCATACCAACCCGAGTAGATATTCGATATCTTAACTCACTTTCTTCTACTACATCATTTGTGTTTGTCGCTTTTGACGGCTAGGCTGAAGCAGATTATCTGCTTAACTTTCAATAGCCCGTCTGTTTAAAAAATAAGGCCGGCGAAAAACGGGAAACCAAATGTTGATATTATCGTATTGTCCCACCTGGCTAATCGTTTACTTTCCTCAGCAGATGATAGCATGTCATGTGCAGTCAAGTCTAAAAAGTATGGGCTGACGAGGTGTGCCCTTCCGAGGATAAGATACTATCGGTAGATGGAGGCGAACAAAAAGATAATGACCAGATGTATACTGGTATATACGAGTGTAGCGTCAGAATAGACAGAAAAATTAACCGGGTGAAAGACATTTTGCGACAGACAATTTTTTTTTTTTTTAACTTACAATATATTTTATAAGCCTGAAAGATAGGCATGCATTTACAAATTGACTATTATGTGACTCAGTGTTCACTAATATGTTTCAATATGCATTTTAATATACACTCATACATAATAGTGGTGGGCTTTATGGGAACATTTCATTCTGCATGACCAGGGCATGCTCCTGTAGACTCGAAACTTCTTTGAATGTTTTCCATTCATGCCGTAGCCAACCATTTTGAACCTTTCGGAGCATGGACTTAGAGTATAACACAATGACTGCCTTTGTTAATGCAGTTTCAGATTTCCACTTTAAGGTTGCACTAACATCCTCTACCTCCATTATCATGCTGGAAGTTGTTATCTTGTAAGCCCCGCTATGTTCGGCGACTATTCTGCACTTTATTTTACCAGAGAAGCCCAAACCTTTTCTCATCACGGATCACAGACCCATTTGTATACACAATGGCATCATTATCCCCGGCATGATCATGTATCAGTTGATTAATCTCCAGTTCTGGTTTCGCATTGCACCAAGTTCTACACTCTCTGCACCAGGCAGTTATTGTTCCTGAATCCCCAGGGCAAGAGAGTAAAGGCAGATAGAAGAACACTTGGAGAAAAGTGCCAGGGACAGAAATAAAAATGATGAGGGAGACGTGGAAAAATTTTGAGTTGGGATCAGTTGCCGCCTCTCATGCCCCTTCCATCTTGCTACAACTGTCTCAGGATTTCAATTATGCAGTCCTGCGGTTCTACTGCCATCTGTGCAGTTTTCCCTTGCTCGTTTAATGTACCAACATTGCAGTTCTTCTGTCAGCATGGTTTCCGAGAAGAAAAATCAGAAGCCCAGACTCCTTTCTTCTTTATCTGTGTTGCCTCCCGCACCTTCTTCCCAGAGGACGTTCTTCAGTCTTGTATGACATAGTTTTTTTTTATTTAGTTGACCTGTCCACGTTTTGTGTTGAAGGTTTTGTGGCGAAAAAGTGTCTACAGGACTTAGTAAGCTTGTCCCATCGCCAACCCTTCAAAGTCGCTCCATAGTCGCTTCTTACGACTTGCATAGTAAGCTACAGTGTTCCTATCAGAGTTGCAGACAGGGTCTTTTTGACTGAAGTTGGAGTCGGCAAAAAAATGTCCGGCCTCCAACGTTGAATTTTATGTCACGTGACTAGTAAAAAACCTAAACTGTAGTCTGAGTCGGAGTTCATATCACATGACTAGTAAAAAACCTAAACTGTAGCCTGAGTCAGAGTTCATGTCACATTACTAGTAAAAAACCTGTAGTCTGAGTCGGAGTTCTAAAATCTTAGGAATCGGAGTCGAAATCGGAAATTGTCTTGGCCCACTCCCCTTTCAGACCCGGTAAACACACGGTAAATGAATTTATCAATTTAAATTTCTGTCGATTGGTGGGCAAGCAGTGTGAAATTATGGTACTCAAACAGCTGGTTATGAGTAAATAACTCAATCAGGGCAACTGGTACATTTAATAACATGTCCCCACAATTTATTTGACCGCCAATTAAAAAAATAGATTGTGTTATACTCATTGATTGCACAGCTGTAAACAAATAAACAGGAATATGCGGTGCAGGAAATGTAATTTGCTTTCGACGAGAACGTTTTCCATTCTAAAATAAAATTGGTTTCAGACTGTTCATTTTGATAATTCACAATATGAGAACAATTGCAGCAATTATTGAAGAAAATTGCAAAAGTAAATCATTTTTATTTTCTGAAAAGTGTCAACATTTTTTCATCGATATGTGTGGCCACCGACTGCTTTGACAGTCGGCGGCTAATGATCAAAGAAGAAGAAGAATGTGTTATAAAATACATCTTAGATTACACAGCCATCTGGAGGAATCCAATAGTTCTTTTCTTAACCCCTTTTTATTAACGTGTCCATGTACATCCTCATATTCGTCGCCTTGTACGAAATGCCTCCAGATGCAGTTGTGTCGTATCAGACATATGCACTGTGCTATTTTTAGCCGGTTTTTCTAAATGGCATCATGGAAAACCTCCATGACGTAGGCAGGAGTGGAATTAATAAAACAGGAAATGACAGAATTCATGTTTCTTAGTGCTCAGTAAACAAATGTAAGGAAATGTTATGGCGTAAGTATTAGTTGCTAGCGAAAATATTAGAACTTGGTGTTCTTGAGAAGTTCAGTTGCCGACATGTCACCAAAGGGAAAGAGTCTTAATTTGCCGCTCCTTCAGAATCAGTAAAGAAACTTAGGCATCTGTCTACGCCATGGCAGGCAATGCAAATTCTAGCCTAGAAGATGCACTATGACTAAGTATACAACTTTTACCTGAAGCTGCGTAGTCACGTATGTAAACAAGGACGATGAAAAATCAGTCTGAGATAATTTGGTTCCTGAAAACGTAGGCTACGTGAGAAATGTAACTGTCTTTTTTTTTCTTGTTGAGGTGATCACTGGCCCAAGACAGTTTACATGTTGTTAGATGTGTAGTGCAAGCGTATGATGAGTTGAGTGTGGGTGCGAATGAAGACGCGAATGTGTTTAGGCTCGTATAGATGTAGATCCTGCAACCCATACTCTCACATGCAGTAATCAAGGATGCTTTGACACTGCAGGCATGTTTCAAGACATTTATTGACGGGAACACACATAATATCAACAGGAACAGTCAGTGTAACAAGGTCATGCTGACCTGACATCGATAGGTATACATTTGGCATTCAAAAAGGTAAACATCAGAATAGACGTGCATGGTCAATAGCAAAGTTCTTCAATAATGACAGTTCGTAGCGTCGCCCTTGGCGTCTCTGACTAAACGCGTCAGATGCCTTAGTTACCTTGACACACAGGTGCAACTTGGCACTCCCTGCCAATTGCACATATCAGGCTGTAGTATAATAGCCGGAAGCACAGGCCTCGTCCTAACGTCGGCCGTGTACTTCTGTTAAATAGGTTATCACCAACCCTGCAGTAATACTTATTGTAGATAGAAGTTCCGCCAATCTGCGGCTCCCACAATATATCTTCGTCACTGGATTTCTGGACAATATAAGACTAACAGTCTTGGATGGCTACCTCGAGCACAAATATATAAGTTCTGAAATGGCGGATCAGTGAGTTGCTGTTCACCCTAGGTAATCCTTTACATGTTCTGCCACCGAAAAGCGTAATAATGCATAAAGGTCGGTATTACCTGGTAAATGAATCCTCAGAACTACACAAGGAATTCTGTCGTCATCCCGACGCACAGAGATTCACTGGGGAAAACTGCCATAGCAGTTACTTCGAAGATTCTCCCCGAAAAACAATGGACTCTTGGTCCCTTCAGAAAAACAGGACCTCCCGGCTTCCCGGAAGTATATCTCACTCCCGCTTAAAAAACCTTCCCATAGGCCCACGCCGAACTGTCAACCTCTGACCCTAAAGGTCAAACACAATGAATGAATAAACAAGGGAAGACAACCCCTAATCAACCTGACATCGCAGGTAAAGACACAATTATACTTATGATACAAACATAAGCAAATAACTTGACAGATGACTCCGTCGAAAATGACAGCAACATTACTACCACCCCCCTGTAAAAAAAAAAAAATGCAATTTTTTTTTTTTTTTTTTATATGTTCATGAGCAAGATAGCACCAGTATCACTTCTGTGCTCATGCAAACAATGAACCTAATATCAGGTACAATAGAAGAGGGTACAAATCATCTCCCAACATAGGAGAAAATATTTCCTTTAAGCCAAACAAACTAAGGGATACCATTCAAGAAACCTAAGTTGCTGGCAATACCAATCATATATCAAACATTACTAAATAATATAATCATAGCAATATACAAATGTCAATGCTATTTTAGCAACATATCACTGATGGATGGACAAAATGAAATTTGTTAAATTATCTAAACATCATCCAAATACATTTGTATTACAACATATTATGATATTAAGGACAGACCTAAGTCTGAAAATATATCAGGAAAAACTAGGACACAAGATTTAACTGGAATCATGTGGGCATCTAGACAATATGTCCGCCATCACATTATCCGAACCACGGATAGCTCGCACCGTGAAATGGAAAGGCTGAAGAGCAATAGCATAACGAGTAGATCTCGAGCTCTTCAAATCCTTACTTTGCATAGCCGTAAGAGCTTTTTGGTCGGTTTCCATAAAGAAATGCGCGCCCAGAAGGAACCTTTGTAGCTTAAGAATGGACCAAACCATAGCCAACAATTCACGGTCCAAAACCGAGTAATTCCTTTCTGCCGCATTCAGCTTCCTAGAAATATACATTACAGGATGCAGAGTTCCTGAATATTCCTGCATTAGTGCCGCTCCAATGCCAGTGGAAGAGGCATCACTACGAAGGACAAAAGTCTTATCAATCGTCGGTAGTCTTAAGATAGGATGAGATGAGAACAAATTCTTAACCTGATCCAATGAAGATTGGCATTCTTGGGACCAACGCACCATATTAGGAGAACCTTTTTTCAATAACGTTGAAAGTGGTGCCATAATGGAGGACAGATTCTCAATGAATCTTCCATAGAATTGTATCAATCCCAAGAGACTACGCACTTGCTTTTTTGTCTTCGGAACCGAGATATTTAATATCTTTGAAATGTTTTGGTCCTCTGTCTTCAACAGACCATGACCAACTCGATGACCTAGGAAGGAAATTTCACTAAACCCAACAAAAGCTTTAGAGGGTTTAGCAGTCAAACTATGCTCACGTAGAGTAGATAGCAATTCCTTCAGACCCACATAGTGTTCTTCCCAAGTATCGCTGAAAAGACAGATGTCGTCTAAATATGCAATGACATCTGCACGATCTGATAGAATTCGTCGCATCATGCGCACGAAAGTCGCTGGGGCGTTCATAAGCCCGAAAGGCATAAAATTCCATTGAAACAGACCCCTAGGTGTCGAAAAAGCAGTGAGAGGTTTGGCGTGTTCCGTCAATGGGACTTGCCAATAACCTTTCGACAAGTCTAGTTTAGTAAAGAATTTAGCTTTAGAAAGTCTAATAAGTAAATCATCTAATAACGGCATAGGTTCAGCATCGAACTTCGTAACTTGATTTAATTTGCGATAATCAACGCAAAGACGTATGTTATTGTCTTTCTTTCGAACAATAACTATCGACGAAGAATAAGCTGAAGTGGATGGTTCAATTATTTGTAGTTGAATCATTTCATCCAATTCTTTCTCGACTTGTGCTTGAAAATGAATAGGTATTGGGTATGGTCTTACTCTGATCGGATTACGATCAGTAAGTATGATGTCATGTTCTATGACATCTGTGTGTCCAGGAATGTCGGTAAGGACATCCTGATATGATTGTAACGTAGAGGATACTTGACGTTGTTCCTCAAAAGACAAGTTAGAAGAGACTGTAACGTCTCTCCACGATTCCGTTGAAATAAGTGGAATCGTAGGAAGAGGTAAGTTCACGTCAGAAAAAATAGTTTCCTCATCCTGTATAACAGACAGGGATGAGATGTGACCATGTTGAACTGGAGAGTCGTCCGTCGCCTGGAAAATAGGCTGTAAATAGTCTGGACGTTCAATAAACTCTGTTAGCATATTTATATGGAAGGTTTTATGCCTTCCATCCACATCGACAATATAGTCGACATCAGAAATTTTCGAGACTATAGTGTATGGACCCTTCCAAGAAATGAGAAGTCTATTCTCTCTTGAGGGCAGTAAGACATATGCTTTGTCTCCAGGACAAAGTTGACGTAGGCGTCTTTTCTTATTAGCAAATCGCCTAGCTTTTTCTTTCGCAAATTCGGAAGATGAAGTTGCTAACCTGCACGATTCGATAATCTTTTCTCTAAGAGCTATAACATATTCATATGACGATTGTGTATCATCGTCAATATTATCGGAAGTTATCAAATCGTGTAACAAGGACACTGGACCGCGCGGTTGCGCGCCAAAGACAAGTTCGAAAGGAGAAAACCCTGTATGCTCGTTGGGAACCTCTCTATAGGCAAAGAGGACTGCAGGTAAAACCCTGTCCCAATCTTCAGGATGATCCTCCGTTATCTTGCCAAGTAAGTTCTTTAGTGTCCTGTTAAGACGTTCTACCAATCCATTGGACATTGGATGATAAATACTACTGAGAGACCTTTTAATGTCTAGCGTAGCCATTACCTGAGACATAACGTCCGAAATTAACTGAGTGCCGTGATCCGACAGTATTTCTCCGGGGAATCCCAGACGAGAAAATACGAGCCAAAGAGCATCAGCGATATCGACAGTTGATATGCTCTTCAGAGGAATAGCCTCTGGCCAACGCGTGCACATGTCCACGCAAGTGAGGATAAATTGGTGTCCTCTGGCTGACTTAATTTTGAACGGACCAATGATGTCTATAGCCATTTTCTGAAACGGCCGAATCGGAATATCTGCAGCCTGAATAGGAGCAGCATGTCTCGGACCCCTAGACTTGACCTCTTGACAAATTTTGCAAGATCGGCAATAAATTCGGATGTCTTTATTCACGAATGGCCAAAAGAATGACGCAAGGACTCTAGTTTTAGTTCTGGAAAAACCCATGTGTCCCGCACACTGAGAATCGTGTGCATGCCGAAGAATTAAGGCTCTCATACACTTAGGCACAAGAATTTGCGAATGCATAGACTTGTCCGAGTGTTGTACCATTCGTACCAATATACCATTCTTCATAGTAATATACGATTTGTGATTCGTATTTTGATTGGGATCCCCTTTCTTTGCAAGAAGGAAGTATTTCTTCAAAGAAGGATCCTCTTCTTGACGTTTAACAAACGAGTCATGGGAAATCACCAAGTGCTCGTCTTGGCTATCAACTTCATTACTATTATCAGATGAAGTTGGGGGATTAAGAGCTTGAGCTCTTGTCACCACTGCATTGACCGTTTGAATGTTTTTTTCTTCCCAACTAGAAATTTGTTGCGGGGTGCATTCCTTAACCCCATGAATACGACCGATTATAAGATCCGCAATAGGATTAGGAAGAAGACATGCATGGACATCTCCTGTGAAGAAAGGAGTGTCAATCCTAATAATAGCAGTAGGATAGCTTTCCATAGTACCACCAAATGTAACACATTTGATTGTTTTTCCAGTGGCACAGCAAGGATCTATCAGAGACTCCTTAACCCCGACGGTAGTACATCCCGAATCGAAAAGTACTGAGACTAGCCTATCATTTATTAGACCTTTATGTAAGATGAGAGATCCTCTCCCATCATGCGCAACTGTAGCAGGTAGAGCAGGAAGAGGGTGACCACAACTTAGCGTAGATACAGTTGATGAGTCAAACAATGTTAAGCATTGGGGGCATTCAGTTGCTCTCCCAAAATCGAAAGCACAACCAGTGATAGCCCTAGAGTTACCACTATCATTTACTGTATTACAGACTCCATCAAACTCTTGTTGCGCAGAGTTTGCCTGTTGGTAAGGTTTTTTTTTGTTAAACCTAGGTCTACCTCGATTATCATTTCCCCTGTAATTATTTCGACTATCATTTCCCCTGTAATTGTTATCATATTGCCTATTGTAATCATCACTCCGGTTTGAATCCCGGTTTCTAAATTCACCATCGTCATAATCTTGACGTCGAGAATGATTACCTCGAAAATTTGAATAGTTATTATTTGGATAGCCTTTACGAAAGTGTCTCAAATTATTACCACTAAAATTACGAGAACTACCATCTTGTCTCCACTGCATAGACGAAGAACCATCATGTGTTGGATTACTCCGCTTCTGAGTGTAATTTTGATTACTTCCCCTATTCCAATTTTGTTGAGCACCCTGAAATTTTTTTCTGAAATTAGGGCCATATGGTGTTGCCGAAGCAGCTGGCAACCCTTCTTTCACTTTAGAATTGCTAACTGTAGCATGGGGATGTGCTGTGGCATACTGACAACAGTATTCCTCCATTTCTTTTAAGTTTTTAGGCTTACGCTCATGAAGGAATGCAAGAAAAGAATCATTAACAGATGACAAAACCTTATCTCGCAATAATAAGTCCATTAGACCTTCATATGTTTTCTCAATCTGAGACAACTCAACCCATCGTGTAAATGTACGACGTATCTTTGTAACAAAATCAGAGAAATCTACTCCATTTTCTGGCAACATTGTCCTAAAACGAAGACGATAGTCTTCTTGTTTTAATTGGTATTTCTTTAGTAATGCTGCCCTGACAACATCATAATTAGTCCTCTCATGTTCGTCTATTGTCATAAGAGTAGTCACTGTGTCACCTGTAAAAAATGGCATCAGTTGTTCAACATATTTTTCCTTTTTTATGTTATGCGTATCGCACAAAAATTGGAATCTATCTAGATAATCTGCTACGTCATCCTTTAAAGGATTGAAATGAGGCAATTTAATCCTACTAACAAACTCCTTTGTCGTACTCGAAGTTGTTTGCTGAGCACCCGTACTCGCCAATTTCAATTTCTCTAACTCCAAAATTGCGAGTTTTTCATCAAGTTCCATCTTCTGTTTTCTTTCCTCATGTTCCATTTTCCTAATTTCAGCCTCAGCAGCAGCTTGAAGTTTTTTTTCCTCTGCAGCAGCTTGAAGTTTTTTTTCCTCTGCAGCAGCTTGAAGTTTTTTGTCTTCCATTTCCATCTGGAATTTTCTTTCATCAGCTGCAGCTTGAGCTTTCCTCTCCTCAGCAGCAGCTTGAGCTTTTCTCTCCTCAGCCTCTCTTTGATACCTTCTTTCTTCAAGTTCTAATCTTCTATTCTCAGCTTCTAGCTTCTTTAGTTCAGCTTCTGCTTTCAATTTAATTTCCTCTTTTTGTTTCTTTTCTTCTGACTTTAATGCAATGGCGAATTGAGCAGATGAATATTCTTCCAATTCTTTACCAGACTTACCAAGGGTCAACCCTTGCTGGATGAAGAAATCCAATGTAGACATTCTGTCTAATGAGATCAGAAACCTGAAAAAAAATTAAATAAATTACCTTATCCCACTTCAATGGGAGACAAGTCTGAAATGCTAGACTTGTATACTCACTTCACTTTATTTTACTGTCTCAATCTTTGTAGATAACAAGTCTTTTATCAAAGAACTTGTATAAATATCTTATATAATATTATTTAACAAACTCTATATGAAGAGTCTACCTTATCAATAATATCAAAACATGACCAAGTATGTGTATGTAGACTGTGCATGACAGTAATGTAGTACAACCAAAAAAAAAAATACAAAGACAAAAATACAAAACAATACAAATGGCAACACTGTTTTAACCAAAAATGTGTAGAGAAATACACAAGAAAGGAGAGACCTACAGAATACAAACAAAACAAATCGACAATCAAAACTGAAAAACAGACAAAATATTACAAAAACAACGTTAAGTACAATTACATCACAGCTAACATCAATAGCGACCAATTGTCACTAGCAAATTTCCAAATTAAGAAAATTTGCACCTACAGACCGCTTACAGTAAGCCTCGATCAAGTGGCATATTTACCGTAAGACCCACCAACCGAAAAACCCGCAGAAAAATACACAAAACAGTAGAAGTGACATAAACATATAGCAATCAATTTCAATGTGTTGCAGAACAAGTTCAGTCACAGCTGAAACTAAAATAAATTTCTTGCTCCTTGCGAACACAGAAACGAAATGTCAAACGCGCACTGAACGTCAAATCCACTGTAACATAAAGTGGTATTCACGAACCAAAGTTACTATGACCTTCTCAAATTAGGGCTTGCACATTGAATGTTTACAATTTCACGTACTGTTTACAGACACTTGACCTCCAACAATGTAGCTTGAATACTCTGACCTAGAAAAGTCTGTTGTTGAATGAAACGTGTAACAACCCGCAGTACTGTTTACAATAGGAACCCGCCTTCTATGCAGTTATGGTCCACGTAGCAAATGCCTAGTAGTTCACTTCAGTACTTGTCTTGTTATGCTTTATGTAGCATTATAATATAAATGCTCGTACTGTTTATTTGTGTCAACCGTTGATGACCTATATCTGTCCTGTTGTAGCCAAAACTTGCAAGTGTAGCATTAGCGTTGTGTGTTACGGCTGTCCCGTGTGTAGCTTAGACCCACAGATCAGAAGTGTAATGTGTACTTGTCCTTCTTGTAACTTTCTCGACAAAACTGGAGACATCATACATGTAACAGCCAACCAGGAATGTAAATTTCTGGATCCATAAATGTCAACAATAATGTCAAATGCTCGCTCTGTTCTTTTTAAACCCACAGATCTGGTCCATCAGAAATGTAAGTTTCTAGGCCACATTGGCGACAAGAAATGTATCATAAGAGCCCACGTAACTGGTCCACCAGAAATGTAACTGTCTTTTTTTTTCTTGTTGAGGTGATCACTGGCCCAAGACAGTTTACATGTTGTTAGATGTGTAGTGCGAGCGTATGATGAGTTGAGTGTGGGTGCGAATGAAGACGCGAATGTGTTTAGGCTCGTATAGATGTAGATCCTGCAACCCATACTCTCACATGCAGTAATCAAGGATGCTTTGACACTGCAGGCATGTTTCAAGACATTTATTGACGGGAACACACATAATATCAACAGGAACAGTCAGTGTAACAAGGTCATGCTGACCTGACATCGATAGGTATACATTTGGCATTCAAAAAGGTAAACATCAGAATAGACGTGCATGGTCAATAGCAAAGTTCTTCAATAATGACAGTTCGTAGCGTCGCCCTTGGCGTCTCTGACTAAACGCGTCAGATGCCTTAGTTACCTTGACACACAGGTGCAACTTGGCACTCCCTGCCAATTGCACATATCAGGCTGTAGTATAATAGCCGGAAGCACAGGCCTCGTCCTAACGTCGGCCGTGTACTTCTGTTAAATAGGTTATCACCAACCCTGCAGTAATACTTATTGTAGATAGAAGTTCCGCCAATCTGCGGCTCCCACAATATATCTTCGTCACTGGATTTCTGGACAATATAAGACTAACAGTCTTGGATGGCTACCTCGAGCACAAATATATAAGTTCTGAAATGGCGGATCAGTGAGCTGCTGTTCACCCTAGGTAATCCTTTACATGTTCTGCCACCGAAAAGCGTAATAATGCATAAAGGTCGGTATTACCTGGTAAATGAATCCTCAGAACTACACAAGGAATTCTGTCGTCATCCCGACGCACAGAGATTCACTGGGGAAAACTGCCATAGCAGTTACTTCGAAGATTCTCCCCGAAAAACAATGGACTCTTGGTCCCTTCAGAAAAACAGGACCTCCCGGCTTCCCGGAAGTATATCTCACTCCCGCTTAAAAAACCTTCCCATAGGCCCACGCCGAACTGTCAACCTCTGACCCTAAAGGTCAAACACAATGAATGAATAAACAAGGGAAGACAACCCCTAATCAACCTGACATCGCAGGTAAAGACACAATTATACTTATGATACAAACATAAGCAAATAACTTGACAGATGACTCCGTCGAAAATGACAGCAACAAGTATATTCTCGCTAAAAACTTAAAGATCGTGTAGAAGTGAACTTAGAAGATTCTGATGAGTTAATGATTCCACGTCTGTGACGATATTTATTGGGATTCTTAACATGATAGTGCCATGAAAGGATAATATAATTGTCATGAATCGGCAAAAATCATCTGTGACCTTACCACTTATCTCCCTTTGCTTGACACGACACTTAAGGGGAAATCCGATGGATAAGAATAAATCCTTATACGGCTTTGTTAGCAAAGAATTAGCACAGTTGATTATTTGTAATATCTCTTTTAAGATCCTTCGGAAGTGGATTATATGTAACTAATATATAATATAACTAATAAGAAATCTAGGGAATATCGCTTGGAATCACTACTACTATCATGAAGATATTGAAAGGTTTGCTACAAAAGTTACACAAATCGGCCCTGACGGGATGAAAATGTTGAGTCAGAAAAGAAATTACACAGAATGCCTTCCAAGACATTCACTTAGCCACTATATAATGAAGGGATAAAATTCAAATATGACACACACACACGCCACGAAAGTAAGTCGATGAAGTTGACGCCTGTATGAGAGCTAGATCTTATTGAAACCATGGAAAGTCTCCACAGTGTAAAATAAGATAGAAGAATTCTGCCATCGTGAGCAATCAAATTTCTAAACAGCTATAGACGGCGTAGTGCTTGTGAAACTGAAGGTATGTTTGTTATTCTCACAAAATATATTAGGTTTGAAAAAATTAATGTGCATCTACAAATTGATGTACATTTTGTGCTTGATTTTTTCATATTATAATTTTACTTTGATGTACATTTTATGAATGACTCTTCACGTCTATGTTCTTGCTTATGCTCGTATGAAGTTTGGTTTCATTATAAAATATAACCAAATCCTATAGAGCATTGGCGTAGCTAGAGTCCTTGTCAGGACTGGTATAAACTAGCAAATAATGTTATCAGCCATCTTCAGAGCTGGTTTTTAATGCTAAGTTCAAAGAGTTCACCCATTCTCTTTTCGCCTTCTCTTTGTGCACTGGACACCTTTGGTCTTTATGGTTAATGTATTAATAATGTATTATATCATGTACGGCGTACTCCCCCTGATGAAATCCACGCCTCATAAAATCAGGATTCTGACCACGGTGGCCAGTCATCAGATGAAGGAGCGCCGTCACTGAACAGGCAACATACACTGGGCTTGTTTTGTTTCAGGTTTCAATTAGAGTGTACCACGTGGCACTAAAACAGGGTGAAAGTGGACCACCACTGCTACCTGACCTCAGCATTATGACTTAGGACCTGGAGTTGTAACCACTTCAATCCTGTGTGTAACTCGTGAACCAATGGACCATCACTACTACCTGACCTCAGCATTGAGACTTAGGACCTGGAGTTGTAACCACTTCAATCTTGTATGTAACTCGTGAACCAATGGACCATCACTACTACCTGGCCTCAGCGTTGAGACTTGGGACCTGGAGTTGTAACCACTTCAATCCTGTATGTAACTCGTGAACCAATGGACCATCACTACTACCTGGCCTCAGCATTGTGATTTGAGAAATTGGAGTTTATTCACGTGATACAAGTTAAGTATACCTAACGAGGACGTACCACCAAAACCAAATCTAAAACTGTGTATGATGACACAAACTATAATTGAAATTAATTATTTTTACTGAAGTCTCCGGTGCAAATTTGGTTGTGTAAATTATACTTGATACATTTTTATTCCGTAGCTATAATTGATTAATCATTAAATACTCTGATTACCTTTGTACTTGAAGTTATTGAATTATTTTCAATGTTTCAGTGTTTTAAAGTAATCTTAAAGTGGTAGGGATTAATTACGAGCTACATTCACGTTCCCTAGGAGCATATCATAGGTCCAGCGAGAGGGTAACTTACCTGCCAGTTTTCTGATTCAGTACATCTGAACTGTGAAGTTGATTTCCCAACCTTGTCCTGTGTCATCCCTACTTATATTTCACTAGTTTTCTTTTCGAGTCTGGAAATACTAATTCTATCTCAAATTAATTACTTGACTAGCAATAACCCGTCAATAATGACGGAAGTAAATCAAAAACTGTAATATTTTAAAAATATTTTTTAGTTCAATATAAAAGTTATTTGATGACAACATTTTTTGTGAAAGTGAATGGATTTGTTTCAAAGAATGTTCCTTGATAAAAAGTGTTTTTAACAAAACATTCAAGTTTTCATGATTTGTTCTTTGGGTGAGGGTAACATAGAGCTGGCCGTGTCCGAAAACAGGTTCAGGAAGGAAAACTCCTACGTGATCAAAAGGCGGTCCTTACGCTTTATTGATCGTCATTGAAAATGCTAAAATCACTGGTAATTTACGACGTCGCATCCTAAATGGCAAACTGCGCTCGCTCGGTTCTAGGTCAATGCAAGGAATTAAGACTCGTTCTCCCTTATTACTGCCAGTGATAATTTCTGCATTAATGGAATTCCGATGCAAGACTTTTATGACCAAACGCGTGCCATTCAACAGTCCGTCTTTTTGCGTTCAGATTTCGCAATAGCATGATACATGCAGCAACATTTAATTTCAGCAAATGCGGTGGCATTCCTGATAGGCACTGCTCGTTAAGGAGCTCGGTTGAGAAATCAACTGCGTCGTTTGGATCATCGGAAATTATGGTATATTTGCTCAAATAAACCGTTCATTTCCAGCGAGTAGCTCCAACAAGTCAGCAATACTTTAAATTAAAATTTTGTCTTGAAGAAACAATCAAAAACTTACATTTTAAGGGTATTTTTAACAAAATGATGAGTTAAATCCGTTTCCGGAATGAAAATGGGTTCTACAATCAAAAACTTACATTTTATTCATATATCACTGTCACTCACTTTGTGTTGCACAATTCACCGACTTTTCTTCGTTCAGTGTTACTATTTTCGGGAGAGTAAATATAAGGGAAACAATACAATTAATGTCTAACTTTCAACCACAGTTGCATCCCTTAGATGTGAACGACGTACAAACGGCGAGAATTATGGATTTTGATACTGTCATCTAAACTTCCATCTCGCCACAATAATTTGAAAAAACGGTTTAAACCATATACGGCGTAGAAGATTTACCTAGTGAAAAAATTTAACAAGAAGACATGACTTGTCATTTGTATTAAAACAAATACAGGGCAACGTCATCCTAATTCAAAGAGAGACTCGTGATGACTTTGACCTCACGTGGTGTAATGAGAGCTTATTGACATTTCTTCTGCTAGTTGAAGACTATCTGACAAAACTCTAGTTATAGACTTTCACTTGTTCCCGTCAAGATACATTCCGTGATTGTGTCGTTTATACTGAGAGAGATCACTTTGAAATAAAGAATGTGAAATCTGACTTGGACAACATTATTTCAGAAACAGTTATGCAATGCTTAGGAAGTTCAAAATTTCAGTTCTTCTCATTCATTTTAAATTTATACACTGAGGGTGTTGAATTTTAAAGATGAGACACTTTTTTAATTGAGAATTCTGTTTTGGCGGATTTATGCCTAGGAATTTTATCAGTTGAATAAAAAAAAAAAAAAAATGAGAATTCAAATGACACCATTTTCGAAATCACATCGTTCTGGCAATGGGGATTTTACAACCAGTAATTGGGTCAGCGGTCCGAGACAGATAAGCGGCTATTGATAATTATTATACTTCCCAACTGTCACAGTCCATCATTTTTTCTTCGTCTCTTCAGAGACCACCTGGAGGAGAGGAGTTGAACGTTGATGATATGTGGATTTATATTTATTGACGTTTAATGTAATACTGGTAATATGTATCACAAGAGGATCAGCTGATATGTGGGTTTGTATTGATTGACGTTTAATGTAATACTGGTAATATGTATCACAAGAGGATCAGCTGATATGTGGGTTTGTATTGATTGACGTTTAATGTAATACTGGTAATATGTATCATAAGAGGACCAGCTGATATGTGGGTTTGTATTGATTGACGTTTAATGTAATACTGGTAATATGTATCACAAGAGGATCAGCTGATATGTGGGTTTGTATTGATTGACGTTTAATGTAATACTGGTAATATGTATCACAAGAGGATCAGCTGATATGTGGGTTTGTATTGATTGACGTTTAATGTAATACTGGTAATATGTATCACAAGAGGATCAGCTGATATGTGGGTTTGTATTGATTGACGTTTAATGTAATACTGGTAATATGTATCATAAGAGGACCAGCTGATATGTGGGTTTGTATTGATTGACGTTTAATGTAATACTGGTAATATGTATCACAAGAGGATCAGCTGATATGTGGGTTTGTATTGATTGACGTTTAATGTAAAACTGGTAATATGTATCACAAGAGGACCAGCTGATATGTGGGTTTGTATTTATTGACGTTTAATGTAATACAGGTAATATGTATCACAAGAGGACCAGCTGATATGTGGGTTTGTATTGATTGACGTTTAATGTAATACTGGTAATATGTATCACAAGAGGACCAGCTGATATGTGGGTTTGTATTGATTGACGTTTAATGTAATACTGGTAATATGTATCACAAGAGGACCAGCTGATATGTGGGTTTGTATTTATTGACGTTTAATGTAATACAGGTAATATGTATCACAAGAGGACCAGCTGATATGTGGGTTTGTATTGATTGACGTTTAATGTAATACTGGTAATATGTATCACAAGAGGACCAGCTCATATGTGGGTTTGTATTGATTGACGTTTAATATATTACTGGTAATATGTATCACAAGAGGACCAGCTGATATGTGGGTTTGTATTGATTGACGTTTAATGTAATACTGGTAATATGTATCACAAGAGGATCAGCTGTAGTAGTGGCTCCATGCTTCCTAGGGTGCGATGAGTGTAATGATGATGATGAAAACGTTTCACGTGATCTTTATTTGACCTTGACATTCTTATTACATTTCAGAAAGAAGAAGGTTTTTCTTTTTCTGTTTTTTGTTTTTTGAAAGGGGAGAGCAGACATTAATACATTAGCACAATTTTAAATTTGTGATTTACTCTATTTTCCTTATCTTCTCTTTTTTCGTCTTCGTTCACTCTCAGACGTTTACTTGAATATGTTCAAAGAAAGTAATAGTCAGCTTGAGTCTATTTGCGTCCATTTAAAAATTAAAAAAAAAAATGGTACTGGTAATGGCAATGTGTGCTTTCTCTCGTTCTCACATGTTGGACATCTTTGAGGCAGGTGTTCAGTAGTCATTTGATCAGTGCCATATTTACACATCTTTAGCTTGTTGAATAGATGATATCCCAATCTGTTGTAGCCAGTCCGGAGTCTGAAGATTATCACTTGTTCTCCTCTGCTAATCTGATAATATATTTAAAGTGAGTGAAGTGTGGAAATAATACCCTATGTTGATATCGGAAATAAAAGTTCTTGTATTAGTTAACCACAATGTATATCCTAATTATAACCCATCAAGGGTTGAACGGGTCACGCGGCACATAGTGCTGGAGGACAATGTAGTGTTTAAGGCTTGGCTGTTATAATATTATAATAGTAATAATAATAGCCCCTTCAGTCATAAAAAACTATGGGAACAATTCATTTGAACACTTATATACAAATATATGTGACGGACAACTCAGCTGTCCCTGAAAATTGTTGGATGATAGGATCCTCTGATAACATCAGAGCCCCGAATATTGTTGTATTTTTTCGTCAATGGGGAATTCTTCTACCTGGGCTCGATTAGCATGCATAACAGAAAACGAGGGCTCATTAGAAATGCACAACTCTTCAACGTGGACTCATTAGTATGCAGCCTTTCCACGTAGATTGTCAACACGTTGGCTACTTAATATGTAGACTGTTATCTTCTGTGCTATCAGGACCTCGCATTGTCTAAAAGGGGAGGTAAAGCCACGCTTACTGAACCCTCTAGAGCGACCAGAAGCAGTTATGTCCCATGTGTGCCAGTCCTCTTTTCTTTGTTACCACCTTATAGGCGTTGGCTAAATCAAAAGAAGGGAGCCGCACACGATCTAAGATCTCAGAGCAGACGTAGCTAGTCTCTCGCAGGAATTTCACATCTCTGTGTCAACCAGAAAACCGCTTGAAATACGAAGCGAACGGGCAAGACGAAAGGATCACAGATTGGATAACCGGACGAGGAGCGGGCGGCTAGCATCTCAATTTTGCGTGGAGATGAAGAAAGGTGTGAGATTCTAACATGTACCCTATAACTGCCATTCAGTTAGATATATACAGACACTGAAGAATGCCATTTTATCATTCTTTTTTGCCAGAGATTAAGATTCACTAGCGTATAGTTGAATCCTGCTAGATTTTCATCTAAATTGTTGGCTATAATTGGAGTGAATTCTTTCTGTGCAGACGGTAATATATACATTAACTTCAAGTGATCAGTGGTCTAGTTATTTCATTTTATTTTACTGGATTTTGGTGTAAATTTAAACATACTAAATAAACCCATTTCAAAATTCTAGTGCAAACAAATGTTACATTTATAAGTTATTTTCCTAATACAATAGACGCGTAAATTAATTTTGCAGCCGTTAAGGGAATTATAACTATTTAATACAGTTTAGTTCTGTACACATAGACGTGTGTTTTAACTACTAGACCCGCGGGGAGCTTTTCTTGAATTTATATAATTGAAGACGCGAGGTAGAAAATAGGGTAAACGTAAATTTATCGCGCGTCAGATTATAATATGATTTGTATTGCATTTCATGTTTTTCTATCTTTTATACATAATGATCATTCAACCTTGCATCCCAGCAATTAAGCAATTAATTAATTAATTGATTATATACAGAGTCCTGCCGACTCAGTTTGATAACTCCAGTGACTTATGAACATTATTTAAAATTTAATCTTTGTGGCGATCCTGTTGAGATTCAGCTATCTGAAGTTTGCAGAAATAAGGCAAACCCAAAGACTGTTTTAAAATCCCAATTCATAAAGTCGTTTTAAAGTTAAACTGGAGAAGAACACTTGCCAGTAGCAATATTTTACTTACTGCTCTATTTGTGAATGAGAACATAGATTTCCCTGAACACTGTTCGTCAAGTACTTTCACTGGATTTTTTACACAACCCCGAAGAAACCATACCACAGTGTTTAGTCTTTATCATCAAGCTTAAGAAGTTTTCACCACCAGCGGCGAACCTAAGATACCCCACCAGCCTCACCACCTGTACCTACGACCGTGCCATTCCCTTGGAACGTTTTACATATAAACAAAAAAACAGTACATTAGGCTTCAACGTCCAGCGATTTCGGGACACTTTGTTAACTTCAAAATCCCGCTAATCTGGGGCTGTACAGAGAAGAAAAGACCTTTACCTATGCCCATGTTTTAGGGCTGTTTTTTTCGTTGTAATTTCTACGGAGTGCCAGATTCTAGGAATTGGTAAGTGTGTGTGTATGACTGAGTGCTGGACATCACGAGCGTGCTTGAATGAAAGGAGATTTAATTTTTCCACCATTTTTATTAGTTCTACATGGTAATATTTTTTTCCATATTCATTGTATTGTTTTCTTTAAGTGGGATTTCCTACTTTGTTAATTTTCTCTCCCTTACGTCTGTTTAGTAAAGGGAAAACTTTTGGAGAACAACAAGATTTTTCTAACCTTTCTAATTACGGTAACACCTCCTTTCAGAGTAATTAAGTTTACTGTTGGGTTACATCATCTATTTTTCCGATAATTACCTATCTTTGGACTGGGTTTATCTCTGTCTATTACAAGCGGGAAGGGTGTACTGAATCTTACTCTACACACCCCCCCCCCACCCACCTTGTTATTTGTATTTTCTGTACTTATGATATTGTGTTTGTAAACAAATGATACATGTCGTGACTGATTTTTTTATTGATAAATAAACACGTAAACCTTATTTAGTACTGTGTTGCAATACCCCAGCCCAAATTACCCATATCTGTTTAATATAGTTTGTATTCACGTGCGTCTGTGTGTTTGAAGCACCAAATCGGTGCGAGCGCAGGTGTGTGTCTGGAAGCTGGCAAATAATTGTTTGACCAGGAGAGTTTAAGGAGTAGATTGAGAGAAACAGATTGTCGTAAAAAAGAGTCTGTCCTTACTCTCCCCAGCACTCTGTGAAGCAACTATTTACTTTCTAACCCTTTCTATCACTGAGCTTTCACCATCATTCTCCACTCTAAACGGGATCACTATTTCTAAGACTCTTTCTCTCAAAATAAATTTACGACAATATATTAACCAGTGGTATTTAAATTGTGCACTGATACAGGAAGATAAATAGGACGCACGTGATGGTAAGTACGTATTGTGAACCTACTCACGCGTCATGACTGATGATATCTGTAAACAGGAAGTGTGAAACATGATTGTTCTTCTTCATTTAGCGGAAGACAAACGGTGGGCGCAATTGAAAAATGAGCAGCGGAAACGATGAAAACATCACACCAGAGTGGTCTGCCCTACACGGAAATATAATGACTAACGTACCGTAACTTGTTCATACGACATTAGAAAAGATTTGCCGGCCCTGACCCATAACACGTCATCTGTGCTTTTCGTAGTGACTGATACATCGTGCGTTTCAGCCGGAGATGTTTATGCATGACGAACTGCCTGCAATAAATTTGGTGACATCAAATCTGCTGTCCAAGCAAGATTTTTATATTGTTAATTTTATCTTAAATACAGCCATTGGATTTACTCTGGGATCAAGAGAGACCAGAGTCACTTCTATAAATTAAGGTTTTTAAGGTAGTTAGATAATATGGTGTCCACACACACACACACCCCCCCACACCCACACACACACACACACCCACCCACCCACCCACCCACACCCACCCACCCCCACACACACACACACACACACACACACACACACACACACACACACACACACACACACACACACACACACACACACACACACACACACACACACACACACACACACACTATATATATATATATATATATATATATATATATATATATATATATATATATATATATATATATATATATATATATATATATATATATATATATATATATATATATATATATATATATATATATATATATATACTGAAGCACATTAAAAACGCACCACTATTATATATACTGATGCCGAGAAGCTGGAAAAAAAAAAGTGTGGGAATGGATTTTCCCCGTGTTTGCCATGAGGTAGAGAGCGAATGGCTGCTGGAATGGAAAGTGCAAGATTCAACCCATGGGTGTGTGTACAGACTACATGAAAACGATGAAAGTTACACGTGCAACACGATTCTCAACAGCTATGACCCTGAAAATGTGTACGCGTTGTGGCAGTATACTCGGTATAAAAAAGGCCGTTGAGACAAAACACCCAGTACATGTGCTTGAAATGCCACGACTATCTGAAAACGACCGCCAACGAGCCATTGGTATGTTGGAGACCGGAATGAGCTCGCGGGCCATTGCCAGAAGGATGAATTGCCACCACAGCACTATTGTACGTCTCAATTAACGTTACGGAACCACTGGCAGTGCCCGGGATAGACTTCGGAGTGGCCAACCACGAGTTACTACCCCTGCGCAAGATCGTCATATTGTGCTGAGTCACCTAAGGAATTGACTCTCCCGGCAAGTCAAACAGCAAGAGCAATAGTGGGTAGACATGGGCAAGTCTCTCGAATGACAGTCATACGACGACTCAGAGATACAGGCCTTACTGCAAGACGACCTTATGTTGGGCCAAACTTGACTCACAGACATCGTCAGCAGCGCCTGCAATGGGCAGAGCAACATATCAGATGGACTAGACTGCAGTGGAATGCTGTCCTATTCACAGAAGAGAACAGATTCAACATATCCTTTGCAGATGGACGTATGCGGATTTAGCGACGGTGTGAAGAGCGCTTTGCAGATTGCTGTGTCAACCGATTTCGAGGTGGCAGTATTCACATTTGGGGAGGATTCAGTTTTCACCATCGCTTGCCTCTTCACGTCTTCCGTGGAAATGTTAATGCTGTGACATATCGAAATGAGGTTCTGGATGCACTGGTTGCTCCTGCGTTCACAATTTATCCAGACTTGCAGCTTCTCCAGCAGGATAACGCACGTGCATTTTTTTGTATTTTTGGTTTTCTCCCTTGCCTGCACAGAATGCAATGAATTTCATAACAATCAAATGTACAAATTAATGACCAGCATGGATTCATAGGAAACGGAATAAAGATTCCAAATATGTAAACTTGTACACACTTATATTTACATTTCACACTCTGTTCTTGGATTATACAGGTGGTGCGTTTTTAATGTGCTTCAGTATATATATATTGAATGATAGATTGCTGGGTATTGTATTGGTTGTTGTTTACTGGCGCTGGTGGAATTGCCACCGCTGTAGAATGATGGTATTACAGGGTGCTTGTGGTGTGGTGAAGATCAGGAGTGGCCGACGTGGTGTGTGAGTATATAGACAAGTCAATGAGCACGCGAATGGGTATGGTTCTAATGTAAACAGTGATGATCACACACCAAAAATACACATATAATATTGAAGAACTGTAGAATGCCTGTGGTAAATTTTGTGTACGATGTATTACACTACAGTACGAAGACGCTGACATCGAACACATACACTGTCAGTTGGACAAGGTTCAAGCACGTTATAGGCATAACAAAAATGTTCAATACTTCTATAACATCAATGGCTCTTGAGCAGCCGGCATATATCGTGGTGTTAATAGTATGATAATAATTTCTCGCTACCCTCTCTGACGAGATAAGCCAGGTAAGACTCTGGCAGAATTAAGCTGCATAAATGCCGAGCTCCAAATACCTAATATCCTTTATATTTCTTCCGACACAACCAGTCAGGTAAATCTTTTGGCGGTAAAGACCGCACGAGTGCCGGGCTTCAAATATAAAAATCTTCTCTGGATTCCCTTGGACAAACCAGTCATGTAAATCTTTTGGCGGTAAAGACCGCACGAGTGCCGGGCTTCAAATATGTAAGGTTCATCTAAGCTACAAAATAGAGTCAAAAGTACTTTTTACCTTTACAGCAATCCAAGAATAAATCACTTAATATACATCATCTTCTTGGCACTCAGAAACATCGAGAAATATCGGGGAAAAATCTCAAACATATTCTAACACTCAGAAAACTCTATCCCCGATCACACGGGCAGAGGAAAATACAGGCTGACCACCTTCTCAGCCGAAAACGCCCAGGCGACTCTTTTTATAAGACCCAGTCCTCCGGTCCCGCGCAAATCATTGCGCATGCCCAGATAGTCGCAAGCCCTGAGTTGAGCTCACACGAGACCAGTCCAGAACTGTGCCTAAGTGTATGAGAGCCTTAATTCTTCAGCATGCACACGATTCTCAGTGTGCTGGACACATGGGTTTTTCCAGAACTAAAACTAGAGTCCTTGGGTCTTTCTTTTGGCCATTTGTTAATAAAGACATACGAATTTATTGCCGGTCTTGTAAAATTTGTCAAGAGGTCAAGTCTAGAGGTCCAAGACATGCGGCACCTATTCAGGATGCAGATATTCCGATTCAGCCGTTTCAGAAAATGGCTATAGACATTATTGGCCCGTTTAAGATTAAGTCAGCCAGAGGACACCAATTTATCCTCACTTGCGTTGACATGTGCACGCGCTGGCCAGAGGCTATTCCTCTGAAGAGCATATCAACTGTCGATATTGCTGACGCTCTTTGGCTCATATTTTCTCGTCTGGGATTCCCCGGAGAAATATTGTCAGACCACGGCAGTCAATTAATTTCGGACATTATGTCTCAGGTTATGGCTACGCTAGACATTAAAAGGTCTCTCAGTAGTCTTTATCATCCAATGTCCAATGGATTGGTTGAACGTCTTAATAGGACACTAAAGAACTTACTGGGCAAGATAACGGAGGATCATCCTGATGATTGGGACAGGGTCCTACCTGCAGCTCTCTTTGCCTATAGAGAGGTTCCCAACGAGCATACAGGGTTTTCTCCTTTCGAACTTGTCTTTGGCGCGCAACCGCGCGGTCCGATGTCCTTGTTACACGATTTGATAACTTCCGATAATATTGACGAGGATACACAATCGTCATATGAATATGTCATTGCTCTTAGGGAGAAAATTATCGAATCGTGCAGATTAGCAACTTCATCTTCCGAATTTGCGAAAGAAAAGGCTAGGCGATTTGCTAACAAGAAAAGACGCCTACGTCAACTTTGTCCTAGAGACAAAGCGTTTGTCTTACTTCCCTCAAGAGAGAACAGACTTCCCATTTCATGGAAAGGTCCATACACTATAGTCTCGAAAATTTCAGATGTCGACTATATCGTCGATGTGGATGGAAAGCATAAAACCTTTCATATAAATATGCTTACAGAGTTTATTGAACGTCCAGACTATTTGCAGTCTATTTTCCAGGCGACGGACGACTCTCCAGTCCAACATGGTCACATCTCATCCCTGTCCGTTATACAGGATGAGGAAACTATTTTTTCTGACGTTAACTTACCTCTTCCTGCGATTCCACTTAATTCTACGGAATCATGGAAAAACGTTACCGTTTCTTCGAATTTGTCTTTTGAGGAGCAACGTCAAGTATCCTCTACGCTACAATCGTATCAGGATGTCCTTACCGACATTCCTGGACACACAGATGTCATAGAACATGACATCATACTTACTGATCGTAATCCGATCAGAGTGAGACCATACCCAATACCTATTCATTTTCAAGCACAAGTCGAGAAAGAATTGGATGAGATTATTCAACTGCAAATAATTGAACCATCCACTTCAGCTTATTCTTCGTCGATAGTTATTGTTCGAAAGAAAGACAATAACATACGTCTTTGCGTTGACTATCGCAAATTAAATCAAGTTACGAAGTTCGATGCTGAACCTATGCCTTTATTAGATGTACTACTTATTAGACTTTCTAAAGCTAAATTCTTTACTAAACTAGACTTGTCGAAAGGTTATTGGCAAGTCCCACTGATGGAACACGCCAAACCTCTCACTGCTTTTTCGACACCTAGGGGTCTGTTTCAATGGAATTTTATACCTTTCGGGCTTATGAACGCCCCAGCGACTTTCGTGCGCATGATGCGACGAATTCTATCAGATCGTGCAGATGTCATCGCATATTTAGACGACATCTGTCTTTTCAGCGATACTTGGGAAGAACACTATTTGGGTCTAAAGGAATTGCTATCTACTTTACGTGAGCATAGTTTGACTGCAAAACCCTCTAAAGCTTTTGTTGGGTTTAGTGAAATTTTTTTCCTAGGTCACGGATTGGTCATGGTCTGTTGAAGACAGAGGACCAAAACATTTCGAAGATATTAAATATCTCGGTTCCGAAGACAAAAAAGCAAGTGCGTAGTCTCTTGGGATTAATACAATTCTATGGAAGATTCATTGAGAATCTGTCCTCCATTATGGCACCACTTTCATCTTTATTGAAAAAAGGTTCTCCTAATATGGTGCGTTGGTCCCAAGAATGCCAATCTTCATTGGATCAGGTTAAGAATTTGTTCTCATCTCATCCTATCTTAAGACTACCAACGATTGATAAGACTTTTGTTCTTCGTAGTGATGCCTCTTCCACTGGGATTGGAGCGGCACTAATGCAGGAGTATTCAGGAACTCTGCATCCTGTAATGTATATCTCTAGGAAGCTGAATGCGGCAGAAAGGAATTACTCGGTTTTAGACCGTGAATTGTTGGCTATGGTTTGGTCCATTCTTAAGCTACAAAGGTTCCTTCTGGGCGCGCATTTCTTTATGGAAACCGACCAAAAAGCTCTTACGGCTATGCAAAGTAAGGATTTGAAGAGCTCGAGATCTACTCGTTAGGCTATTGCTCTTCAGCCTTTCCATTTCACGGTGCGAGCTATCCGTGGTTCGGATAATGTGATGGCGGACATATTGTCTAGATGCCCACATGATTCCAATTAAATCTTGTGTCCTAGTTTTTCCTGATACACTTTCAGACTTAGGTCTGTCCTTAATATCCTAAGATATTGTAATACAAATGTATTTGGATAATGTATAAAGAATTTAATAAATTTGATTTTGTCCATCCATCAGTGATATGTTGCTAATGTCACCGTGGAGTCTTTGCAGCATTATTATGCTGAGTTTAAGTTCAGATGACTGCCATCAATGGTACCTATACCTTGTAGCGGTATGGCAGCTTGTGTACCCTGACAATCCCCAGAGCTATGCCAGTGGGAGTTTTACTCCTGGTAGGTTCAACCATGCTGGACTGGTCTGCGTGGGTAGGGGTCAGACAAAAGCTGGTACCCTGGTCCTCCAGGTTGGGGGTTTTAGCACAGGGCCAACACCCCTGTCTGTGTAAAAAATCACACACGTTACGGAAACAGCAATAAATGGAAATACTTTGATGCGGGACGGACATCCGGAGTCTCAGGCTCGTATGACTGACAGTGGTGAAAGCCGAAAGGAAACCACTGGCATGAAAACGGATGCCCAGACCGCAAAACACGAAACCAGAATTGGTTTTTGGAATGTCAGAACTATGAACGAGGCAGGAAAGCTGAGACAGATTACAGCAGAGATGAGGAATTACAAACTACATATCCTGGGAATAAGCGAGAGCAGATGGACAGGGATGGGGAGAATAAAAACAGCTACAGGGGAAACAGTACTTTATTCTGGTAGAGAGGACGGTCAGCACAACGAAGGTGTAGCCATTATCCTTAAGAAAGGAATGGAAAGGTCTCTACTGGAATGGAAACCCATTAACAACAGACTAATAAGAGCAAGACTGAGAGGGAGATTCACCAACACCACAATTATACAATGTTATGCACCAACAAATGACAGCGACGAAGAGATCAAGGACGAGTTCTATCAACAGGTACAAAAGGAAATGGAAACTGTACCCAGGTACGATCTTATTATAGTAATGGGAGACCTAAATGCGAAAGTTGGAACACACAATAATTATAACGAAAGAGTAATGGGGAAATGCGGCAGTGGAACAGTAAATGAGAATGGGGACAAATTAATAAGCTTCTGCAGTATTAACAACCTGGTCATCGGAGGAACACTTTTTCAACACAAAGAAGTGCACAAGTTAACATGGGAATCACCAAACGGACGAGACAAAAACCAGATAGATCACATAATGATCAATGGCAGATGGAGACATGCACTACAAGACGTGAAAGTAAGAAGAGGCGCAGATGTGGGAAGTGATCATCACCTAGTAGTAGCAAGACTGAAGGTGAAACTCAGAGCTGCTGGACCAGTTGCAGTCAAACAGAAAAGATACAACATCACGAAACTTAAGGACCCCCTCACCAGAAAAGCGTTTGTGGTCGACGTAAAGAGACGATATCTGATTACCAAAAGCCAGGAAAGAACAGAGACCGACGATGTGGACCAGAAATTCAACACCATCTCAACAATATATAAAGAAAGCAGCAAGTCATGCTTGGGATTCCAGGAAAGAAAGAGCCAAGACTGGATAACACCAGAAACGCTAAACACCATAGCGAAGAGAAAGGAAATGAAAAGGAAGAAAACAGAAGCTAAGTCTCCCAGGTTAAAGGCAATATATAGTGAACAGTACAGTCAGCTGGACAAGGAAGTAAAACGTCAAACCCGTGCTAACAAAAGGACATTTCTGGATGACCTTGCAAGACAGGCAGAAGAGGCAGCACTGAGAAATGAACAAAGCACAGTTTATAAAATAACTAAAGCTATCAGTGGAAAACGAGGTGCAAACAACATAACGTTAGTAAGAGACAAGCAAGGAAATCTCATCACCACAGCACAGGGGCAGGAAACAAGGTGGGCAGAGCACTTCAGAGAAACACTGAATAAGGAACCACCAGAGACTCAGCTGAATGTTCCTGAGGCTGAAAGTGACTTAGACGTAAATACAGACATTCCACGAAAAGAAGAAATTATCACAGCTATCAAAGGGCTAAAAAATGGAAAAGCGCCTGGTCACGACAATCTGAATGCTGAGCTATTCAAGACAGACCCTGAACTAGCAGCAGAACTATTAGAACCACTATTTGCACAAGTCTGGGAAACTGAGACAACACCAACAGAGTGGAGTAAAGGAACAATTGTCAAATTGCCCAAGAAGGGCGACCTTGCAGACTGCAACAACTGGAGAGGAATTACCCTCCTCTCAGTTCCCAGCAAAATACTAGGCAGGATAATCATCCAGAGAATTTCAAAAGCAGTTGACCATAAACTGAGGAAAGAACAAGCGGGCTTCAGAAAGAACAGAAGATGTGCAGATCATATATTTGCCCTCAGGAACATTATAGAGCAGTGCTCAGAATGGCAGAGACAGCTGTACATTAACTTTGTTGATTTTGAAAAGTGTTGATTTTGAAAAGGCTTTCGACAGCATACACAGGGACAGCCTATGGAAAATTCTGAGGGCTTATGGAATTCCCAGCCGCATTGTTTCCATTATAAAAAGCCTCTATTCTAACTTTACGTGCAGTGTTGGATCGAGTAATGTAACTTTCGAAGTGAAAACAGGAGTACGACAGGGATGCCCCTTATCAACAACATTATTTTTGACAGTCATAGATTGGGTGATGCGCCAGACAACAGAGGGCAGTCCAAGAGGAATTAGATGGACAATGTTTTCTACACTGGAAGATTTGGAATATGCAGATGACATTGCACTGCTCGCGCATTCACACCAACACATTCAAGACAAAACTGATAGACTGAATAAGTATGGCCAGCAGGTTGGCCTGAACATCAATCTGAAGAAGACGGAGGTCATGACACTAAATGTGGGCAATCCTGAGCCAATAACAGTAAGGAACCAGAAGTTAGAACAGACAGACACATTTACTTACCTAGGAAGCATAGTAACACCTGACGGCGGAACAAGCAAGGACATTAACAACAGAATGAATAAAGCGAGAACAGCCTTTGCTATTCTCAACAACATTTGGAAGTCTTCCCAGTACAGCACAAACACCAAATTAAGACTGTATGAGAGCTGCGTACTTTCTGTGCTTCTCTATGGTGCGGAATGTTGGAGAGTAACAGAGAAGGAAATGTCGAAACTGTCCTCCTTCCACACAATCTGCCTAAGGAAAATTCTCCGAATCTTTTGGCCAAACACCATCAGCAACCAAGAACTACTTATTCGGAGTAACCAGGAGGACATGCACACCATCATAGCTGGCAGACGCTGGAGTTGGGTTGGCCATGTCCTCAGAAGGGACCCTGATACCATCGCAAGAACAGCTATGCTATGGACCCCCGAGGGAAAGCGAAAGAGAGGCCGACCAAAAACAACTTGGCGGAGAACTGTGGAAGCTGAGATGCAAAGAATGAACCACAGTTGGGGCACTGTACGAAGGATGCCCGCCGACCGAGCAAAGTGGAATTAATTTGTTGCTGCCCTACAAGACGCCACCAGGCGTTCACGGGGTTGACAGAGTAGGGTTAAAAGCGTGAAAGGTGAGATTAGGTGAGTGAACTGAGGATCATGGGAATAAATTGAAGGGGAAAAGAGATTAGTCCCACCAGAAACCTCAACCAGGGTAGACGTGTCGCGCTGGGCGCTCAAGAAATGTGAAACCTGCGGTTTGCAGAAGGTCTACAGAAATAGCTAGATATAGAAAGGTAGTGATAGGAATTCAGGAGAACACTTAGATTTGATTGATAATTTAAGCTGTTAAACATAGGATTAGCTCATAGGTGGTGCTAGTAGGACAGTGATAGGTAACGGACTTCTGTATATTACGGTAAGAGGTCTTTGACTCTAATTATGCTTAACTTATGTGAAGAGAGACATGTTTTTTTTAGAAACACGCTCAACATATTGTCACAGGCTAATGTCGCTCATATTTAAGGGAGCGAGCTACAGAAGAGACTATTGAAGCAAAGGCATAATTAAAGCTTAAAAAGTGGATAACTTTTATTATCAGATAGCCAGGATGGGCTGTCATACAAAGACGATGAGGCATTGTCATAAAACAAGAAAATATTGTACAAAGGGTTTACAGCACTGACATTTATGAAACATCTCATGCGCTCTCTCATATAAGAGTAAGTATGAAGACGCCACCACAGTTGAATCTGACATTTATGTAACATCTCATGCACTCTCTCATATAAGAGTAAGTATGAAGACGCCACCACAGCTGCACCTGCCATGATATTACTTTGTTTAGGTGAACTATGAATTGATATTGATGCATGAAATTGAGCTATGCCTAGCAGATTATAGTGCTTTAGACAAGAGTCTACAGTAGAGAATATAATAATATACATTTGAAAAATTACATTGAGCCTAAGTCTGGAGTCCTGGATAAAAAGTGAGATTGAAACATACCCTTATGAGAAACGAATTGTGGAACACATGTTATGTAAATAAAAGCCATTATGTTTGGAAATTCAACACTCAAGTTGGTTTAATCAATAAAAAGATGTGGAGTGGGTATGTGAGAAAGAGTTAAACCTATATAGCATATATAGCCTTAAAACCACTAGTACGAGGAAGTCGCTATAACAATAAGGAGAGAAGAACGTGGTCTGGGTCAAAGAAAAGACGAACCTTATCTCATCCAGGAATCACCATCTCTGGCGAAAAGGGCCAGTTAAGGAGATAGCTCTACTTGGAAGATAGGTCAAGGAAGGAATTTGACCGTTGGAATTAAATACTAGGCCTGCCTCAGTCACCTAGTAATATCAGTAGCACCTAGTATAGTAGTATCATTGTGATAATAAAAGAAACACCCACGCTGCTACACTAATATAGCATTGTAATTCATGATATTTGTATATTGCTATAATTATAGTATTTGATAATGTTTGATATATGATTGGTATTGCCAGCAACTTAGGTTTCTTTAATGCTACCCCCTGAGTATGTTTGGCTTAGAGGAAATATTTTCTCTTATGATGGGGGATGATTTTTACTCTCTCCAGACGCTTTATTTATGCGTCTATGGTACCTGATATTAGGTTCATTCTTTCATGAGCACATAAATGATGCTTGTGCTATCTTGCTCATGGACATATTTTAAAAAAATGTATCATTTTTTTACAGGGGGATTGTAGTAATATGTTGCTGTCATTTTCGACGGAGTCATCTGTCAAGTTATTTGCTTATGTTTTATCATAAGAATGATTGTGTCTTTACCTTGCGATGTCAGGTTGATTAGGGGTTGTCTTCCCTTATGTGTTCCTTCATTGTGTTTGACCTTTTGGGTCAAAGGTAATACAGTTCTGGGCTATATGCGATGCGCAGTGGAGAGCGGGAGATTAGACTTCCGTCTGGTTGAGTTGTGAAGTCCTGGCTTCTGAGGACGTGTAGGTCCATTGTGTTTTCGGGGAAAATCTTCGAAGTGACTGCGTTGGCGGGTCTCCCCAGTGAATCTCTGTGCGTCGGAATGGCGACAGAGTTCCTTATTGTGTTCTGAGGATTCGGTTCCAGGTAACACCGACCTTTTCTACATTATTGTGCATTCGGTGGCAGAACATGTTTAAGGTTACCAAGACTGTGAACTACAGCTCACCGATCCTACATTACAGAACTTATACATTATGCTGAAGATAGCTATGTAAGACTATTTGTCTTTAAACGTACAGAAGTCCAGTGACAAAGCTATATTGTGGGAACCGCAGTTTGGCGGTATGTTTATATCTACATAAGCATTACTGCAGGGTTGATGTTAACCTACTTAGAAGAAGTACACAGATGACGCCATAACGAGGCCTGTGTTAAGGCTAATATATTACAGCCTGATAATGTGCAATTGGCGGGGAATGCCAAGTTGTACCTGTATGTCAAAGTGATTAAGGTATCTGACGCGTTTAGTCAGAGGTACCAAAGCGGCATTGAGAACTGTATATACCTGAACATACTACTATTGACCATGAACGAATATTGGAATGTTTACCAGCCTTTTTGAATGCCTGATGTATACCAAACGATTTCCAGTCAGCATGACCTTGTGTACACTGACTGTTCCTGTTGATTCTACTATGTGTGTTATCGTCAATAAATGTTGTGAAACGTGCCCGCAGTGTCCAAGCATCTTTGACTACTGCATGTGAGTGTATGGGTTGCATGACACAACATATACGAGCCTAAACACATTCGCGCCTTCATGTGCACCCACACTCAGCTCCTCATTACAAGTACTACACATCTTAACAACATGTATACTGTCTTGTGCAAGTGATCACCTCAACAAGAGAAAAAGACAGTTACACTGATCTATAAAACTCCTTAAATGGACAACTTGTCAAGACAAGGGAAGATAACAACTAAATCTAACTTATACCAAAAAGATACAACCAGTAAGTTCCCTTATAGCACACATAAAAAGAAAACATCCCTGGCTTAAAAAACAGACTGACCTTAACAGTCTACCGCCCCCACTGGGGAAAAAAATGATAACATTAAAAAAAATACATCAAACAAATGAGGGCGGTAGCATACAAATATCTGCATATAAGTATAGTCTATATAAAGGCATAAACACAAGAGTAATAAGAGTAATCAAGAGGGATGTAGATTAGAACGACAAGATATCAGAAGAAAAGTGAAGAGTGAACAACGACAGAATGGGGTACGAAAGAAAAGAGTAAAGATGAAGGGAAGCAATGCCCTAAGAAAGACAAAAACAACAATATGACATGGTAATCAAATGCATGGCGTAAATGAATATCATAGAAATATAGCAACCTACAAAACAATCTAAATTTACATACAGACCCCAAAATAAGCATTATAACCTAGACAACCGGTCCACAACGCACAAATGATACGCTGACGAAGGGCATCGAAATATATACCGCCATAAAATCAGGCTATACTGACGCACAATGGAGCGTCGAGAGAGAAGAAAAAAAAATATCTCACAACGGTAGAGAAAATATTTTCTCAAAATTCAAACATTATATAAAAGAGGCACTACCACAATCGCACAATAAAGTGCTGGGTACAGACGCAACATTGCAATGCTAGAAAGAATTACATTCACATGACTTCATATATCCCAACAAAAAATACAATAACGACATGTCTCGCAATGATAAGTTACAAAAAATAGAGATGTCATAAACATATTATACTCATAACATCGTAATCTACAGCAATATATTGACACCGGCATATTATCAACAAAAGGTTATATCATAACATAGTACCATATCTTTTAACATAATATCATATACTAATGTAAAATAATGTTAACTAACTGGAGCAGGTACAAAACAGAGATGTCTTTCGAAGTCCGAGAACATTCTGCATTCAAGAGGGTATCACAGACGTCAAATCTCGAAATAACTGGCAAAATTGATGAGACTGTCCATATAACAGCGTCAAGTCACATCAACAAGTTTAGGCTGTGAAACAATACAAATGAGAATCTCTGTTTGATAGCCGTAGGATTATAAAATATATAATAGTCAATCCCACATTTCTATCTATTAAATGTGGCCGTGTAGACTTACGGCCTCTGTATGTATATAACTAAACCTTCCTCCGTTAACCTAAAAACGGTAGCAGAGATAGTAGTACAGATTATTTTAGAGTCTTGACTTATCAGGATCATAGAAATGTTCTACCCGAGTGTTAATTTATAACCACGGGTATCTAAATAAACCCGAAATCTATAAAGAGGTCTAAAAAATGAGATTCAAATAGAATCATGTGGGCATCGTGACAGTATGTCTGCCATTACATTATCCGAACCACGGATAGCTCGAACTGAGAAGTGAAATGGTTGAAGAGCAATAGCATATCGAGTAGATCTTGAGCTCTTCAGATCTTTACTTTGTATAGCTGTGAGAGCTTTTTGGTCGGTTTCTACTATGAAATGCGCGCCAAGAAGGAATCTCTGAAGTTTAAGAATTGCCCAGACCATAGCTAATAATTCTCGGTCTAGAACAGAGTAATTCCGTTCTGCCGCATTCAGCTTTCTAGAAACATACATCACAGGATGCAAAGTATCAGAATGCTCTTGCATCAGTGCGGCCCCGATCCTTGTGGAAGAGGCGTCACTGCGAAGAACAAAAGTCTTATTCGTGGTGGGTAGTCTTAAGATAGGGTGAGATGAAAATAGTCTTAATCCTTTCCAATGAGGATTGGCATTCTTGGGACCAACGTACCATATTAGGTGACCCCTTCTTCAATAGAGTTGAGAGAGGTGCTGTGATAGAGGACAGATTTGGAAAATATCTTCCATAGAATTGTATTAAGCCTAAGAGACTACGGACTTGCTTCTTCGTCTTAGGAGTAGTGATGTTGAGAATTTTAGAAGTGTTGTTGTCCTCCGTCCGCAAGAGACCATGACCAACTCGGTGACCTAAAAAAGAAATTTCGCTAAAGCCAACATAGGCTTTTGACGGTTTGGCCGTCAAATTATGCGAGCGTAGAGTAGACAAAAGGTCAACAAGACCTTGAAAGTGATCTTCCCAGGAATCACTAAAAAGACAAATATCGTCCAAGTACGCAATGACATCTGGACGATGTGAAAGGATACGACGCATCATGCGTACAAAAGTAGCTGGGGCATTCATGAGGCCGAAAGGCATGAAGTTCCACTGGAACAAACCCCTTGGTGTTGAGAAAGCAGTAAGAGGTTTGGCGCGTTCAGTAAGGGGAACTTGCCAATAACCTTTAGACAAGTCGAGTTTGGTAAAGAACCGAGAATTAGAAAGCTTAATAAGTAGATCTTCCAGTAAGGGCATAGGTTCAGCATCGAATTTCGTTACTTGGTTTAATTTGCGATAATCGACGCAAAGACGTATGTTATTGTCCTTCTTCCGGACAATAACCATAGACGAAGAGTATGACGAAGTGGATGGTTCAATTATTTTCATCTGTATCATTTCATCCAATTCTTTCTCGACCTGTGTTTGAAAGTGTAATGGGATAGGATAAGGTCGGACTCTGATAGGGTTATAATCAGTGATTTTTATGTCATGTTTAATAATTGATGTTTTTCCAGGAATGTCAGTAAGAACATCCTGAAAAGTTTGTAATAGAGAGGAAACTTGTTGCTGTTTCTCAGCAGATAACTCTGAAGAAACAGTGATATTTTCCCATGATTCTGTTGAATGCAATGGGATTACGGAGAGAGGAAGATTCACGTCTGAGAAAGTAGACTCTTCCTCCTGAATGACCGACAAAGATGTGTAATGACCATGCGGGACTAGCGAATCGTCCGTCGCCACATAAATAGGTTATTGGTAATCTGGTCGTTCATGAAATTCTGTCAGCATATTGATATGAAAAGTTTTATGCTTTCCGTCCACATCGACGACATAGTCGACATCAGATATTCTAGAGATGATAGTGTAAGGACCTTTCCATGAAATAAGAAGTCTATTGTCTCTACAAGGAAGTAATACAAGTACCTTGTCACCAGGAAAGAGTTGACGTAGACATCTATTTTTATTTGCGAAATTCCTTGCCTTCTGCTTAGCAGACTCAGATGCAGAGGTAGCTAATCTACATGCTTCAATAATTTTTTTCCTTAAAGCAATTACATATTCGTAGGAGGATTGAGTGTCCTCGCTGATATCCTCAGCAGTTATTAGGTCGTGCAGCAATGACATGGGACCGCGCGGTTGCGCACCAAAGACAAGCTGGAATGGAGAAAACCCTGTCTGCTCATTATCAACCTCTCTATACGCGAAAAGAGCAGCGGGTAAAACCCTGTCCCAATCCTGAGGATGGTTCTCAGTTATCTTTCCTAGTAAAATCTTGAGCGTTCTATTTAGACGTTCGACTAAACCGTTTGACATAGGATGATAGATACTGCTTAAAGACCTTTCAATACGGAGTGTAGACATCACTTGAGACATAGTGTCTGATATTAATTGTGTGCCATGATCTGATAAGATTTCTTTGGGAAATCCTAGTCGTGAGAATATTAGCCAAAGAGCGTCTGCAATATCAGCAGCAGAAATGCTCTTGAGAGGTATAGCCTCTGGCCAACGTGTACAAATGTCAATGCATGTTAGGATAAATTGGTGTCCTCTGGCCGACTTGATTTTAAAAGGGCCAATGATGTCTATTGCCATCTTTTGAAAAGGGCGGATTGGAATATCCGCAGCTTGAATAGGTGCTGCATGGCGTGGACCTCGTGACTTAACCTCCTGGCATATCTTGCAGGAGGGACAATAAATACGTATATCTTTATTTACGTGAGACCAAAAGAAAGAAGCAAGAACCCTCGATTTAGTACGGGAAAATCCCATATGTCCTGCACACTGAGAGTCGTGAGCATGTTGTAGAATTCGAACTCTCATACTCTTAGGTACCAGAATTTTCGAATGTATAGACTGAGTAGAATCTTGCACCATACGGACTAGTACTCCGTTCTTTATTGAGACCCAAGATTTACGATTTGTGTATGTTACGACATGTTTTAACAATGTCGTCGGCTACAATGTGAGCACTTGTAGGATTGCACATTGGATGCTTGAGATGTTTTTCACGCTTCACGGTATTTAGTGAACGCGAAGTATATAGTAACTTGACGACGTGTCAAGACTGTTATGGTCCCGCTTGACTACAAGTCACGGTCACCCACTTTTGATATAAGCTCCGAGCGAGACGGACGCAATTCTGTTCAACTCCCAAATTATTGATAGTGCAAGTATTCTCGTTATAAAAATGTTGGCTATAGGGTCAGGCCTAATTATGTGTGAGGTAAGGACGGTTAAAGAGAAAACCAGGAATTATTGAAGTCCAAAATACGGGAGTATTTTTGATCATGTGTTTATGATCTATAGTTGCAGACGGGCGAGTCTCATTTTCGGTTACTGCCTTCCAGTAACGCGTATACACAGCTCACCACGTTCTGACGACGATTAATTATTGTTCTATAATTGTGGACTGGACTTGCACTGAGTGGAAATGATTTGTATCAATGAATATATTAACAATGCCATAACATATGATGTCTTCGTGATTTTTCATGTAATAAATTTGTCAGATGGACTCAGAAGAAGAAAATTGGGATTATCAACTGATTTAATTGATTGATCCTCAAGTTGGTGGAACTTATTATCGCATTATGTTTTCATCCTATGGTTTTGTTTTAAGCACGATACTGCTCTTCAAAGAACAAATAATATTGACGAACTTGTAAACAGGGTTCGGAAGGAAAACCAAAGGATGACACTCAATTTATTAATAAAATACCCTGCTCAAATAAGACACATCTTCAGCCGAGGATATACCCACACGCCCGTAACATGGGCGTAACAGAGTGGCGGCCAGCGTGGTTGCTGAAGAATTAAAATTACATCATTCACAAGTCAAGAACTCTATTTTCAAATTTCCTTTCGATCAAACGGCATAAATATTGCAAGGTCAAGACACATGCGCACTACGTACGATTATGATGTCATAACCCATAACCCTGCAAAAATGACTTTCAACCAGCCGTTAAATGTCAAGCGCAAATCAATGTTTAAATTCAACACGATGAACATTTATTCAAGTCAATTCACTCCGACGATGCCCATCATGAATGATCCATACATCTATGCCTGGATGTTGGTGTATGCCAGCGTCGTGTGGACTATGGAATTCGCCTTTTAAAGATAAGTAATATTTGGGCCCAAAGGCAGTTCTAAGTCCAGTGTCTATTGCAGGCATGTTTTTCTTTCAATGCTAAATGTTAAGTGGTTTATAATGTGGTGTCTATGTTTATTTAGCGGTAGGTTGGCTGGGAATTCTAGATACGTCTACAATGTCGCTTCGCAGACCGAAGAATCTAGAATCGTTCGATAGGAAACAGTTTGACTATCTTCGGCTGACGAAAAATCCGCAAAAGGCTGCGGCAGACTTTGTTCGTCCCCGAATTCAGTCGAATATTATTTGTTAGATGTAAAGTTACGTGATATTTGGTGTATTTTTTCTGTACTAAGTTTCATTTTTATTCATTTTTCGTCATTGTTTGTAAACTATCCTGTACATTCTAATCTGTCTATCACTTATTTACGAATATGTATTGTAACGGTTTGTCTGTGAGTCCATGTGTGACGTCATAGTTTTTAGTTTCCGTGCTTCGACATACTTCCTTCGTTCCGTATAGTTCATCACTTCCTGTAGTTTTATTCAGTTGTTAGATTCATTTTAATGTTGGAATTTGTCAATTGTGGCGTAAAATAGTGTCGTAACACTTTTGTTTATTGTATTTTCTGTATTTATTCATTTATAACTTATACTGTAATTATAATAAGAATATAATAATAATATAAAACATTTAATTAATTTTAACAAGAAAATTACTTAATGAATAGGGTGATGGCATTAATTTGCACTAGTAGTCCAAGTCACTACTGTTTTACCATGTTGCATAGGGCATGATGTCGTAATATATTGATAAAATATTATAAATTTATATCTTACCTTGAATTTATTAAGAATATTGAGGGTAAATTTATTGATTGGTCTAGTCAAGGTACTATATTGGCCTTTGGGCATATATTGGTGAATAATATAATAAGGGATAGATGATACCCACAATTATTAAGTGAAGATATTGAATGCATGAAATATTTTCCGCATCATAAACAAATAGGTTTATATTTAATTAGTGTTTTCTTAAGAATATGTGGTGGTGATATAAAATATTAATTGAAAATAACTTGTTGACTTACAAATAGTAGTAAAGGAACATAGTAGAGGGTTGATTGGTTATATTGAGTAACCATACCTTATATATAAGTTGTTTGACTAAGGGAGTCACATATATAACTAATAGAGAGATTTTATTGTTGAATATGATTAATATTACACTAAATAGATATATTATTAGATTAAAATGTTTACTTTGGATCAGTTTGTCAAGATTGGAAAAGATTTTGGTTACAAAGGACCAGAACTCGGTGATTATGCGGTGGCTGAACTAGCCAAGGCTAAGCAAGAACAAGAAGAACTTGAAAAAAAGAAGAGATAAAAAAGGCAAAAGAGATTATGGAAGAAATTGAAAAAGAAAACAGAAGAAAACAGGAAAGGTAAGCAGGGTAAAGGTTAATAAGGTTGCGTATGGATGAAATAAGATTAAGAAATCAAGTGGCTTCAAATGTAAATAATACTGATACACATAATGCTTCTCCATCCAACCAAACTAAAAGCAAATATCATTTCAAATTACCACCTTTCAAATTAAATTTTGATGATTTATCAGCGTGGCTGTTACGCTTTGAGGATGTGTGTAAGTTCAACAAATTAGATAAATCTGCATGGACATTAAAACTCAGGGAATTTTTAGATGGTGAGCCCGCAAGTGCAGCTCAAAATATTGATCCAACAATAGCGTGTAACTATGATGCCATAAAAGCTTTGTTATTACGATGTTTTCATTTAGATGAGGAAGGATGCAGATTAAAGTTTAAAACTCTTCTGCCCGAATCAGGCAAAGACTTCACTGGGTTCATTGCAAATATACGCAATACCTTTACCAGATGGGTTGAACTTGCTGGTGTTGAAAAATCATACGATAAGTTAGTTGATTTAATGCTTAGAGACAAGGTTCTATCCTCTGTCAGCGCACCACTTTTTTCCTTCTTACAGGAGCGCAAACCACCCACTATAGAGGAATTGGAAAACATTGCAATAAATTATCGCACTGCACACCCAAATGTTAGCATATCTAATCTCCAATTAAGAGAACCATTACCAGTAGCTTCTAATATGGCATACCACGGTAAGGATAGATCATGAACTTATAGCATGGATAGGAATTATTCACATAGAAGAAATAATGATAACAATGAGTATTATAGAATTAATAATGCCTTTGGGAATTTCAACAGAGGTAGACAGCAATTCAGGCATCAGTCACCTCATTTCAGAAATAATAACAATGGTCAACAAGATTTAAATTGGAATAGATCATTCAATTCTAATACCAATAACAATGGTAACAGATGGAATAATAATAATCAAAATTTTATACCTAGAAACAATAGCTACCATGGGGGACAACGTAATAATTCCAATAATCATCACCGACAAACGCCTCATTCACGTAGACCAGCACACTTTGATCACAGTGCAGGGGCGGCACTCACTACTAATTCGACCCCGAGGGTCCAAGATAATAATAATCAGTTACAGTCATCTTCTACCTGTTATGCTGTTAACTATAACGTGGCAAATAGTTGCCAAGATTGTAATCTTCTTTTTCAGAAGGCTAAAGAGACAGTGCTGAATTGTGGACACATTTCACCAGAAGTTGGTCTTTCAGCTAATGACGGTACAGGCTCTCTTATATTCAACAGAGGGATAGTTAATGGTTCAGTAGTCTCAGTTTTGAGAGATTCGGGATCAACTACTATTGGGGTCAGGCAGTCACTGGTCCATCCAAGTTGTTCGACCAACGAATATGTCAGGTGTATCACCTTTGGTGGTACAATCGAACAATATCCTACTGCCATTATTTATATTAACACACCTTTCTTTACAGGTAATGTTAAAGTCTGCATGTTGAAAAATCCAATAGCCGATTTGATGGTGGGTCGCATCCATGGCAGTAAGGACTGTACACCGGATGAGATTATGGAATGGGGAAAAAAGAACGTATTTACGGCAAATGCAGTGACAACACGAGCCCAGGTTCAAACACTTGAAAGAGTTGATACTCCAACTACTGAAACGGATCTCCACGACTACCCAAAGGTTCATTCAACTAGAGACAGAGTGTCATTTGCCACCAAACAAAGAGAAGACAACTCTTTAAAAAAATTCTTTGGTTTGGTAAATAAATATGATCATTTAACACTTAATAACAATAACAAACACTGGTTTAATGTTAAGAATGACATTTTAATCAGATGTTATATGGACAAATCACAAGTTAAACAACAGGTTATGGTACCTTTTTCATTAAGGTCTTACATTTTACGACATGCACATGACTCCCAATGCGCGGGTCATATGAGATACACTCGCACACGTTCCCGAGTGTTATCATCTTTTTCTGGCCAGGCGTCTCACGTGACGTATCATTATATGTACGTTCATGTGATTTCTGTCAGGAGGTAAAGTCACGAGGAGCATTTCACACTGCTCCGATACAGGCATGTGACATTTCGGTACGTCCTTTTGACAAGATGGCCATCGACATCATTCGTCCTCTTTTGCCTTCGGCTAGAGGTCACAGATTCGTCTTAACTTGTATTGACATATGTACAAGATGGCCAGAGGCAATCCCATTAAAGTCTACTACAACAGCAGATGTAGCAGACGCACTTTTTTTTCTAGATTAGGTCTTCCTAGGAAAATATTGTCTGAAAATGGGTCTCAATTTGTGTCTGATACTATGGCTGAGGTAATGAAAACCCTTGGCATCAGTAGAAACCTTAGCAGTATATATCACTCAATGAGCAATGGGGCAGTAGAACGGCTCAACCGCACAATTAAGCAGTTATTGCATAAGGTTACGGTCAAACACCCTCAGGTTTGGGACAGAGTACTCCCAGCCATCCTGTTTGCTTATCGAGAGGTGCCACATGAACAGACAGAATTCTCTCCCTTCCAACTAGTATTTGGTGCTCCACCAAGAGGTCCAATTGGGCTAATTAAAGATCTACTGATTGATGCTGAGATTACTCAGCATACCCAGTCATCATACGAATATGTTATAAATTTACGTAAAAACATTGTTGATGCTTGCCAACTGGCAACAGCTTCTTTTGAGGCTGCCAAATCTAAAGCTCGAGAATTACAAAATAGGAATAGACGATTACGTCAATTATTCCCAGACGATGAGGCGTATGTGCTACTCCCACGAAAAGAAAATAGACTATTAATTGCACGGAATGGTCCTTACAAAGTTGTCGACAGAATTTCTGACGTTGACTATATTCTAGACATTAATGGTCATAAAAAAACGTACCACATCAACATGCTTAAGGAGTTTCACACTCGTCCTCAACACCTACAATCCATTTTTCATGACTTAGTGGATAGATCAACAGGTTCGTGTCATTATGCTAATCTATCTGTCATTCAGGAAGAAGAATCTTCTTTTCCAGAGGTACAATCATCTTTACCTGTGCCTGCTTTACAGGCCACAGAATCCTGGCGGGATGTAACCATTTCTCCTTCGGTTACACCGCAACAGCAACAACAGATTGCTGATCTTTTGAAATCTTTTCAGACGTGCTAACTGATCATCCAGGTCGCACTTCATGTATTAGTCACGACATAATACTTAAGGATGATACACATATTCGTGTACATCCATATTCAGTTTCAATACACTATCTTAGTAAGACAATGATGGAACTTAATCAAATGTTGTCTTTGGGAATTATAGAGAATAGTAACTCCCCTTTTTCCTCACCATTGGTGATAGTTAGGAAGAAAGACAACAACATTCGTCTATGTGTAGACTATAGAAAATTAAATGCTCAAACCGTGGCCGACAGTGAACCACATCCTATTCTGGACGACTTACCTATCCGTCTGTCTACTGCAATTTTTTTTACTAAAATAGACTTAACCAAGGGATATTGGCAGATTCCCTTAACTGAAAAAGCCTAATATTATACTGCGTTCTCAAATCCGCAAGGTCTTTACCAGTGGAACGTTATGCCTTTTGGGCTAATGAACGCACCGGCTACTTTTATTCGCATGATGCGACAAATTTTATCACACAGACAGGATATTATCACATACATTGACGACATATGTCTGTTTAGTTCTTCATTCGAGGAAAATGTTTCTGGACTTCGTTCCGTATTGAACATCTTAAGAGACAATAACTTAACTGCTAAACCCACTAAAATACAAGTGGCTTTTCATGAAATAACTTTTCTTGGACATATTATTGGGGCAGGGCTTATCCAAACTATTCCCCATAACGTATCTAAAATGTTAAATTTGTCAATTCCTAAGACAAAAAAATCAAGTTAGGAGTTTATTAGGTCTCGTCCAATACTATAGTAGATTCATACCCAATTTATCATCCATCACGGCTGTCTTGTCCTCACTTTTGAGGAAGGACATGCCTGTGAAAGTGACCTGGACGGCAGACTGTGACAAAACGTTTCACCAAATATTATTACTCTTCTCCAGGCCACCTATTTTAAGGTTGCCAGACATTAACAGAATTTTCATTTTACGCACAGATGCCAGCAATTATGGAATTGGAGGTAGCTTCTTACAAGAATACGAAGGAATACTTCACCCAACGATGTTTATTTCGAGAAAGCTCACCAATGCTGAGATCAAATACTCCGTCATCGAAAAGGAGTTGTTAGCAGTGGTGTGGGCTATCCAGAAATTCTTTGAATAGAACGTTACGTTACATGCATTTATATTGGATCGGTGTATTTCAAGAACATCGATTGTGGAATTAATTTTCGCTTTTTATGGAACAAACTAGAGTTCACACACAGGAAGGAACTATGAACAGATTGATCTTCAGGACTTATGATAAGAATTTCGTTGCTTTTGAATTGAATAAAATAAAAGACAGTGTGAAAAGAAAAGATAAATATATAAAAAATAAAATATAAAACAAAATATGATCACACAGGTCATTGTAATCAGTACTACAGTGATATGAGTAGTTACGATTTAATATAGTTAATTACTTATGTGAATTTGATTAGGATATAACGCGATATATTTTCTTTTCTTTAACTGATACATTAATTTTAGTCCATAGTTATTTCCTTACACATCTATTTGAGTTTAATCTATTACTTTCTTACTACTTAACTATCATATATTCTCCATCGTACTTTTCTTTATTTTTCTTTACTTTCTTCACTTTGATACAATACTTTGATTTATTTAATTATAATTTCACTCCATTACCTACTACACATATTACATTAATTAATTAGTTAATTTTACATTTAGTTAGTATATTCTAGTACACTACACGTACTTTAGGTTACATAGATACTTAGTTACTATCCTTTCTGACAGTTGACTCCTTCTTTAGTTAACTTAGGATAATTTTCATTTATTATATGACATGTATTATATGATAGGTACTATGTTGACATGACTTACGACATTGTTCCGAGCAGAACATCGTGAGCCATATATCGTATATTGTTACAATTTTATGATAATTATCTTGATAATTCAAAAAAAAATCTATAGAGTAGATTTTTTTCCCCGTCGGGCAGGGAATGTTACGACATGTTTTAACAATGTCGTCTGCTGCAGTGTGAGCACTTGTAGGATTGCACATTGGATGCTTGAGATGTTTTTCACGCTTCACGGTATTTAGTGAACGCGAAGTATATAGTAACTTGATGACGTGTCAAGATTGTTATGGTCCCGCTTGACTACAAGTCACGGTCACCCACTTTTGATATAAGCTCCGAGCGAGACGGACGCAATTCTGTTCAACTCCCAAATTATTGATAGTGCAAGTATTCTCGTTATAAAAATGTTGGCTATAGAATCAGGCCTAATTATGTGTGAGGTAAGGACGGTTAAAGAGAAAACCAGGAATTATAGAAGTCCAAAATACGGGAGTATTTTTGATCATGTGTTTATGATCTATAGTTGCAGACGGGCGAGTCTCATTTTCGGTTACTGCCTTGCAGTAACGCGTATACACAGCTCACCACGTTCTGACGACGATTAATTATTGTTCTATAATTGTGGACTGGACTTGCACTGAGTGGAAATGATTTGTATCAATGACTATATTACCAATGCCATAATATATGATGTCTTCGTGATTTTTCATGTAATAAATTTGTCAGATGGACTCAGAAGAAAATTGGGATTATCAACTGATTTAATTGATTGATCCTCAAGTTGGCGGAACTTATTATCGCATTATGTTTTCATCCTATGGTTTTGTTTTAAGCACGATACTGCTCTTCAAAGAACAATAATATTGACAAACTTGTAAACAGGGTTCGGAAGGAAAACCAAACGATGACACTCAATTTATTAATAAAATACCCTGCTCAAATAAGACACATCTTCAGGCTAGGATATACCCACACGCCCGTAACATGGGCGTAACAGAGTAATGGTTTGGGTTATCATTTCTAACTAGGAGGAAGCATTTTTTCAAAGAAGCGTCATTTTGTTGGAGTTTTATAAAAGACTCTCGGGAAATCACTGAGTGATCATCTTGGTTATGCACTTCATTAATTTCTGTAGATGGAGTCTAAGACATATTTTGAGCTTGAGCTCTAGTGGTGACTGCATAAGCAGCCTGAATGTTTTGTTCTTCCCAGATAGTAATCTGTTCCGGGGTACACTCTTAACTCCGTGTATACGTCCGACGATAAGGTCCGCAATAGGATTCGGGAGCAAACACGCGTGGACATCTCCCGTGAAAAAGGGAGTAGCTATATGGATGATAGCAGTCGGATACTTTTCAAGTGTCCTGCCAAATGTCACACATTTCACCACTTTTCCAGTGGCATAGGAAGGATCTATGAGAGATTGTTTAACCCCCAGAGTTGTGCATCCAGAATCAAAGAGAACTGAGACTGGATTATTATTCCCTAAACCTTTATGTAGAATAAGAGACCCTCTTTCATCATGCGCAGCTGCGGCAGGAAGAGCGGGTAGAAGATGACCGCAACTCAAGGTAGTTATAGTCGTAGGTTGGAGCAAAGTTGTGCATTGCGGGCATTTAGATGCCCTCTCAAAGTCGAAAGCAAAGCAAGCACTAGCATTATCGATACTATTATTATTGTTGTTACCATGATTATCGGCACCCTGGAACTCTTGTTGAGCAAAGTTAGCTTGGTGATAAGATCTATTATTATCTTGTTGTGATCTATCAGGGTTTTATTTCTATTGAAATTATTGCTGTTTGCTCTATTGAAATTATTGTTCTGATTCGAACCCCAGTTTTCATAGTTGCGATTGTCATTTCTCCTTTGATCAAAATTTCTATTAAATGGGTTTTGTTGTCTACCTGAGAAGTTATTATTGGTTTGATAACCTCTATTGTGGTAACCTCTTCTAAAGTTCCTATAATTGTTATGACCAAAATGTTGAGGACTATTAAATTGTCTCCAGTTCCCTGAAGAAGAATCATTACGTGATGGACCCCCTTGGTTCAGTCCAAAAACACGATTATTCCTTTTATCAAAAATGCACTGAGGCCTTTGAAATTTACGTCGAAAATTAGGACCATATGGTGTTGCTGAAGCAACGGGTAAACCTTCTTCGACTTTAGAGTTGCTAACCGTTACATTTGGATGTGCTGTAACGTATTGGCGACAGTATTGTTCCATATCTTTTATGTTTGGAGGTTTTTGCTCATGTAGGAAGGAAAGAAAAGGTTTACTAACTGATGACATAACTTTGTTTCGAAGCAGTAAGTCAGCAAGGGCCTCATATGTGTGTTCAGTTTTTGACAATTCCACCTAACGAGAAAAGGTCAGGCGAATATCTGATATAAAGAGATAGAATGCAATATCGTCGCGGGTAGGGTTGAAAGCAGGTAATTTAATATCATTATGTTTAATATTTGCCCTTTTGACAGAATTATTTGTCTCATTTTGTGCATTACTCATATTTGCCAACTTTATTTTCTCCAACTCCAAAGCTAAGATTCTTTCCTCGTGTTCCATTTTCTGCTTTTCTTTTCTTTCTTCAGCTTCTAGCTTCTTTTGTTCCATTTCCAATTGTATTTTTCTATCTTCAGCTTCTAGCTGTCTCATTGTGAGCATTACTCATATTTGCCAACTTTATTTTCTCCAACTCCAAAGCTAAGATTCTTTCCTCGTGTTCCATTTTCTGCTTTTCTTTTCTTTCTTCAGCTTCTAGCTTCTTTTGTTCCATTTCCAATAGTATTTTTCTATCGTCAGCTTCTAGCTTCTGTTTTTTCTCTTCAGCTTCTAGCTTCTGTTTTTCCATTTCCAATTGTATTTTTCTATCTTCCGCTTTTCTTTCTGATTTCTTTTGTTCCATTTCCCATTGTATTTTTCTATCTTCAGCTTCTCTTTCTGATTTCTTTTGCTCCATTTCCAATTGGAATTTTCTCTCTTCTGCTTGCATTTTCTGTCTTTTTTCTTCAGCCTTTTGCGCCTTGCCGTATTTCGCAAGTGCGAATTCCTCTAATTTCTCTCCAGTCTTACCAAGGGCTTTCCCTTGCTCAATAAAGTAATCTAACGTAGACATTATGTCTAATTATGATATCAATACCTTGTGTAAATATATCCCTTGAGAAACTCACTTAATCCCAACACAGTTGGTGACAAGTCTTTGCACAAGAACTTTTATAATTACCTTACTTGACAATAATATAATTAATCACTTGTATACATATTGTGCATAATAATATAGACAGTGTATAACACATATACAGTACACACAAAAGTAACACGAACAAAATGTAAACTACAAATGAAAACGTTCGCAGGAATCAAAAGAACAATAAAGCGAAACTAAAGCAAAATGTTACAAAACTTGTAATGACAGCTGCGAATATAACAATAAGACAATGACAACACAGTGTATAAACAAAAAGGTGTAAAGAAATAAACGATAGAAAAGGGGAGACAGACAAATACGAACAAATTAATCAAAACTAAAGAACGGAGAAAAATATACGAAAACGGCACTAACACATCTCGTCACAGCTAAACAATAAACGACTGAATTCAGTGTGAATTCAGACAAATAATCCCTAAAGAACGCTGCCGTAGGCCCTCGGTTAAGTGGGATGTATCCTACGGCAGTGCTACGCACAGATTTTTCTGAGTCAATATATATTTACCTGTCTTGTTTGTACACTTTAATTTTTTGTAATCAAAGGTACATAACTGTTGGTTATCTGAGGTTACATTTTTACAATGGTTGTTACCCGCTCTTGTGTCTTAACCTGGCGGTCTATTATTAGATCTAGGTCTGGTTGTTATCCTTATATGGCTCGTATAGGTCAGCTTTTCTTGGAATGTTTGCAACCAGAGTTGATGTTTATTCCCTGACCATATAAGGCTCAATTTGGTCAGTATCTTTGCTTGGTATGTGTCCAACATCGGCCCGTTTGAGTTTAGCTCAGGGGTCAAGCGCTACTGCGCATGTGTCGAGTTTAAGGTTGTTGGAGAAAGACTTCCGTTCCAGGAGTCTAGCAGTAATTTTGATCAGAGTGAGACGCGTTTCAGCGTCCGTGATCATTTTTGACGGGGGAAATGGAAGTCCTCTTGTGTTGTTAGTTTATCTAAAGATGTTTTCCCCCATGTGATTCTAAACGCCTGGAGGCGTGTGAGTTGTGGTGTTTATTTCTGAAGAAAGGTAATTGCTCTTCATATGATTATTATTTGTCGCCAGCTTTTATGATTGACATTTTGTAGTCTGCTTGCTAACTTTCCCACTGGGCGGGAAAGAGTCTACTGTCATGAGAAGTTTCAGCTTACGAATCATCATGTCTTTTTATGCATCGGGTTGGTGCATGCCCCAAGGGCTATCTGTTTGTTGAACTCTGTTGCTCCGGCGGTATCACGTCGGTCAAGGTTTGACACTTTTGCTACTAAAGGAACTTAGAGGACATTGCCTGATGGACTCCAGAAGATATGTCTGTCTTGCTGGGGGTCAGAAAGGGAGAGTTGATTTAATCTCCTACATCTAGATATCTTGGCTGTAGCTAGAAAAGGATGATGGTTTCAGCACCTGAATATATCTACAGTCGTCTATGATGCATTGATGCCAATTATATTATTCACCATTGCTATGCTGTATGTCGTCAAGTATCGTACTGACTATTTATATGATGATGAACGTACCTTGTCTTGTACCGTCAATAAATTAATGAAACGTCAGCTGTTGTCCACAATTACTGACTTCTACATGTGGTTGTGTGGATGGACTGTGGCCTGACCGAACCTATACATGCATTCGCATCCATCCATTGATGATTACTTATCCACATATCACATCAACCACCCACTCTTGAAGCAATCTATAGATATCAAGCGTATACACACTTGAGAGTGAGTTTTGTGTGACACCCCTGTCAGCACATCTATGCCTGGTGACCTATAACAGTCAAAACATTGTCTCCAGGTCAACTTGACACTCACTCACCTACGCAGCACTTAACCTTCGATACCTGAGCAAGACCTGTGTTATTTATGGTGGCCTACATTGATACGACGCAACATCTAGTGTGGGTCTACACATCTACGATGGCTCAGACAAGAACCCCCGTCCTAACATTATATGACGGCTATTATGGTTTCTTCAGCACCACCCCCAAATAAACAGCATTCAACATTTATGCTTTAACATTTATGGTGGCTATTTTCCTGCTTTAACAGGCAGTCTCCGCTCAACCTGCCCGCTGAAATATAAACACATATATAACATATAAAACATAGAAACATGTAACATAAAAAACCAGGAATATGGATAAAGTGTGCTGAAAGGAAGGCCTAATTACACCACATACAGCGGCACAGTTCACAAAACATATAGCCACTTATCTGCTACTGGGAAAAAATATCCTGGCCTCCAAAACCAGAGCGACAATGAAGTTCTCAGAAAACACAGTCCAGCGAGAAAAAGATCCAACGCTGAAGGGATACAGGAACTGGTCTCCAAAATAACAGCAACGATGATACAGGAACTCAAGGAACAGGTATATTCCACCATACAGATCCTTGACCTCTAGAGCTTACTCGAAGAAAATCCGTACTGGCAACACTGCAAGTCGTCTTGAGTACTTGTCAACAAAATTCCACACTATTGCACCGTAAGTTTTGTTTGATTTCCGCACAGGAAAACAGGATTGGATTTCACTGTAGTCAGATCGAAAAATTTCCGGACAATGCCGGGTACTTTCAGTTAATGATGTTCTCTACTGTTGAACTTGACAACATCACTGTAGATAGCCCCATCAAGCTGGCTAACCACTGTTGAATGATAGATTGCTGGGTATTGTATTGGTTGTTGTTTACTGGCGCTGGTGGAATGGCCACCGCTGTAGAATGGTGGTATTACAGGGTGCTTGTGGTGTGGTTAAGATCAGGAGTGGCCGACGTGGTGTGTGAGTATATAGACAAGCCAATGAGCACGCGAATGGGTGTGGTTCTAATGTAGACAGTGATGATCACACACCAAAAATACACATATAATATTGAAGAACTGTAGAACGCCTGTGGTACATTTTGTTTACGATTTATTACACTACAGTACGAAGACGCTGACATCGAACACATACACTGTCAGTTAGACAAGGTTCAAGCACGTTATAGGCATAACAAAAATGTTCAATACTTCTATAACATCAATGGCTCTTGAGCAGCCGGCATATATCGTGGTGTTAGTAGTATGATAATAATTTCTCGCTACCCTCTCTGACGAGATAAGCCAGGTAAGACTGGCAGAATTAAGCTGCATAAATGCCGAGCTCCAAATACCTAATATCCTTTATATTTCTTCCGACACAACCAGTCAGGTAAATCTTTTGGCGGTAAAGACCGCACGAGTGCCGGGCTTCAAATATATAAATCTTCTCTGGATTCCCTTCGACAAACAAGTCATGTAAATCTTTTGGCGGTAAAGACCGCACGAGTGCCGGGCTTCAAATATATAAATCTTCTCTGGATTCCCTTGGACAAACCAGTCATGTAAATCTTTTGGCGGTAAAGACCGCACGAGTGCCGGGCTTCAAATATGTAAGGTTCATCTAAGCTACAAAATAGAGTCAAAAGTACTTTTTACCTTTACAGCAATCCAGGAATAAATCACTTAATATACATCATCTTCTTGGCACTCAGAAACATCGAGAAATATCGGGGACAAATCTCAAACATATTCTAACACTCAGAAAACTCTATCCCCGATCACACGGGCAGAGGAAAATACAGGCTGACCACCTTCTCAGCCGAAAACGCCCAGGCGACTCTTTTTAAAAGACCCAGTCCTCCGGTCCCGCGCAAATCATTGCGCATGCCCAGATAGTAGCAAGCCCTGAGTTGAGCTCACACGGGACCAGTCCAGAACTTTTCCTGGAAACTGATCTATAAAACTCCTTAAATGGACAACTTGTCAAGACAAGGGAAGATAACAACTAAATCTAACTTATACCAAAAAGATACAACCAGTAAGTTCCCTTAGACCACAGATAAAAAGAAAACATCCCTGGCTTAAAAAACAGTCTGACCTTTACTATATATATATATATATATATATATATATATATATATATATATATATATATATATATATATATATATATATATATATATATATATATATATATATATATATATATATATATATATATATATATATATACCGAGCACTGGTCTCTCGCAACGAACATACCTTGTATGGGAAATGGCGTGGCGCGCTCAATTCTACGCAGCTATAATGGATACCTGACTCTATGCTTGAGTTAGGAAAGGAACAGACAACGATGAAGGGAATTGGTCAAACCCCCTCCGCCCCCTTCCTCCCCCCCCCCTCTTGAAGCTGGATTTAGTATAATAAAGTCTCTTATTCTGGACTTCCTTACAGCCGTGTTTGCTATACACACTTTATGTTCACGACTCTACATATCTACATATGACGCCGAGTATAGTTTTCACGAAACTTGAGGCAATCTCGAGAATGTTTACTCTTTCTTAAAACGGTTTGTTTACTTTGACTCAGACGACAGACCGGTAAGTGAGCTGTGCGCAACAGTTGTTTAACGACAAGACTTTTTTGTAAAAAAAAACATTGCTTCATTACATCAGATAATTAAACGACCTTTGAACTTATAGGGATCTTGGTTCTGCCGAGGAGAGGGAAGGATCCAGTGAGATATGAACGGTAAACTTGTGACAGGCATACATAGAGATAAAGGAGATGCATTGTTTTTATGATCCCCAGTTTCTATTTGGCTGCATGTGTCCTCATCCCAATTAACAAGACGTCCGAAGAAAGGTTGGACGCAATAACATACATTTTTGAGATAAATTACCCTTACCAAGATGGAAATGAGACAAAATCAACACTCAAGGGCACAACGTAGCAGTATTGCAAGGACACAAAACTAAACACCACATATAATGCCAGTTAGGATCACCAAGAATAGATATGATACTAAGTCTACGCGAAGTGAACCCTATTTTCACTACAAAATATTCAGACCCTTCTCGCTGATGTCGATAATGACATTCTAAAAATTTTAAGAGACTTTTCTGAATCTCTTAAATCATCTGATGTTTTGACTATAACTGGCTTTTATTTGTATTAATTCGTAATTCTTGTGATTAAGGTATTATTTTTAATTCACCATTTTTACCTCTAATGTTATTTGAATAAACATTTTTTAAAATTATATTTGTTAATATAAAATAAGATTGAAAGTTAACGTGTTGTGTTGATAAGTCACTGTTCTCGTACTTTTTAGTAATAAACCAATAATTTCATGTGCAGGCAATAATCATTCGAGCCTATTAATGTCTTCTTAACCTATGTCTACTCAGAGGAAGGGTGGCGGAGAAATAAATCTTGCTTACCTAGTTTAATTCTCTTCAAGCTAACAGTAGTTGCCTTCTCGTTATACGTCAGAATCTCGCTATGAGAAAATACTCTTTTTCAATTTGCAAGTCTATACTTACTCTCAGAAGAATTTATGGAGTAGATTATCGACATTTTCATATACGCTATTATCTACTCTTCCCTACAAGCCACATTAATCATGGCGAACTAACACTATGTTTCGTTTTAATGGGTCTACATAATGATCCTTCTATTGTTGTGTAATATACCGTCAATGTGGTCTACTGTTTTGCTTCAGTTACCTTATTTGTTGAAAGCTAAATATATGTACGATACTCTAAGAGCTTGAGAAGCAAATGCCTCGTGTCATGATTCCTAAAAGGTATAATTTAAAAGTGTTATATTACCGAATAATTTTTGGCTGAATACCATCCCCGACCAAGAACTACTTACTAGGAGTAACCAAAAAGATATGCATACCTTCATTGCTGGCAGACGCTGGAGTTGGCTTGGCCACGTCCTCAGAAGAGACCATGATGCCATCACAAGAACAGCTATGCTATGAATTAGCTGTGACTTCAGCATACCTCGGGTCATGAATTAGCTGTGACTTCAGCATACCTCGTGTCATGAGTTAGCTGTGACTTTAGCATACCTCGTGTCATGAGTTAGCTGTGACTTTAGCATACCTCGTGTCATGAATTAGCTGTGACTTCAGCATATCTTGTGTCATGATTTAGCTGTGACTTCAGCATACCTCGTGTCATGAATTAGCTGTGACTTCAGCATACTTTGTGCCATGACTTTGCTGTGACTGCAGCATACCTCGTGTCATGAATTAGCTGTGACTTCAGCATACCTCGTGTCATACGGTCATTCTATCGAGAACTTTTTTCTATGTCTGTTGTCTTTGCTTTGAATTTACCACTCTTTACCAGAGTCTCTAACTTTCCCTTATTCATAACAAATCCAGAAAATTGTTATTATCTGCACCGAACTGAGAACTTTCTCTTCTTCTTCTTTGATCCTTAGCCGCCGACCTTCAAAGCAGTCAGTGGCCATCACGTCTGGTGGCGTCTTGTAGAGCAACAACAGATTGATTCCATTTGCTCGGTCGGTGGCCATCCTTCGTACAGTGCCCCAACTCTGGTTCATTCTTTGTATCTCAGCCTCCGCCAAGTTGTTTTTCGTCGGCCTCTCTTTCGTTTTTCTTCAGGGGTCCATAGCATAGCTGTTCTTGTGATGGCATCGGGGTCTCTTCTGAGGACATGGCCAACCCAGCTCCCAGCGTAACTTTCTCATTTGATTTAAATGTACCTCCACCCCAACAAAATAAACCTAACAAAACGTTCAAGACTCATAACGTATAGATAAATCATCATCCCAGCCACCATCAACATCATCAGCATTATCATCGTCATCATCATCCACCACCATTATCGTCATCGTCATCACTATATTTGTTATCATGATCATCGTCATCATCATCACACTTATTGTATACTCATGTTTCTTCTTTCACTGGCACATACATAATGTCAACCCATAGGTACACGTCTTCACACACACACACACACATTATATCCATTTATGCTCAAATATGTTTTCTCACATGGTACTGTATACCCATATGTCTCCTGTCTTGCTCATATTCTATTACCGCATGCTCAGATTTCGTCTCTCACAGAAACATATTGCATTACCGTAAATTCAAATTTATCCACTCACAGATACAAACACACACACACACACATATTTATATATATATGATTGGGTTATGACAACATCGACATCACACAACAGAAATGGAATCCAGCGAAATCTGAATAAACAGCTTGATGATCTAGATTTTGCAGAAAACTTGGCTCTTCTGCCTCATAACTATAACCAGATGCAAGACACTATCCTCCCGGCCAGCTAGGCATCCCCCCAAAAAAGATGCTTTGATGACCGGTCATTAGTGCGAAACGCAAGACAACACCGGAAGTTTACAATGGGCAGCTTAGCCTCATTTATGACGCAATCACTTCTGTCGTTCCCCTATTATACAGTATATGTCAGTCCACACAAGACAAAGACGTTGATACTGTGTCTAGTAAATGATAGAAGACTTAAGAACAGTAGTATAGAACAGAGGGTAGGTTTCTGGTATTGTATAAACATTTATAAATGATATTCACTCATACACACATTCACGTCTTAAACATAAACAAATTCACTTCTCACACAACACACATTCACTTCACACACACATTCTCTTGCCACACTCACATTTACTTGTCACTCATACGCACATTCACTTCACACATACACACATAGAACCACTTCTCACACATATACATATTTATTTCTATGGAACCGACACAATCATTTCTCATACATTATATATGTTATAAATGTTTATACAATACCCTGTATGTAGAATCGTTCACATATCATGGCAGCAATATAGACAAACACGGGGGACAGACAATGATTTCAAAATAAGAATACAAATAGCAAAAGGAGCTTTCATTGCATTGGGAAACATTTGGAGATCACGAGAAATGAAGTCCAACCCTTGAAATCAAATGTCATGTCAGTTCTATTGTATGGCTCTGAAACATGGAGAACAACAAATACAACAACCAAGCAGCTGCAGACTTTTATGGATGGGTGCTTGCGTGGAGTGACGGAATTGAGGTGGTGTGACGGGGTCGCGGGTATGGAACTAATAACAGGGGCCAGACGGGTGCCAGTGGAACACATGAGAAGAGGACGCTGGCGATGGAAGGGACACTCGTTGGGGAAACCTGTTCGTGGAATTGCGGTGCTGTCCTTGTTCTAGGGTCCCCGGAGAAGGACAGGCGGAGGTAGAACAAACAAACAAAAAAAAAAAAACACACGGAGAAGAGAGCTAGATGCAGAAGTTAAAATGATGAGGAAGATATGGAGAGAACTTGAGCAGATGGCACGTGACAAGAGGACTTCGCATGTGTTTGTTGAACGCCTATGCTCCCTGGGGAGCTAAAAGGTATATATATATATATATATATATATATATAATATATATATATATATATATATATATATATATATATATATATATATATATATATATATATATATATATATACTGCTCAAAAAAAGTTAAAGGGCACTTTCAATTTTTAGGTCATCTCAACTATGCTGTTTTTTTAAAAACCTGAACACTCAGTCAAAAGAGTTTTGCTGCATTTTGTTGCATGCTTAAACACTGTTTGTTAATCTGACAATAAATCAAATCTGTGTTACGTGTGTGTACCTCCAAGGTCAATCAAATGCACGTGGTGGAAAGGGAAATAATGCATGTTTGAAAATGCTTCCTATGGCAAAGCCTGTTGATAACATTGCTGAAATTTGCTTTTCACGTGCAAGTCGTGACTATAGTGAACACATGTCACCCACTTTTCTGAAGGAACGAGCAATGGGTATGTTTGTAACATTTACCATTTTAGCCATGGCTCAGCTAAGACGATTGACCAATGTTGACAGATGGAGAGCGATGGCATGGCTGCAGGATGATGTAGGGCTGCGAGAAGTTGCTAGGAGATTAGGAGTTGCCCACTCTGTCATACAAACTCTGCGTGATCGTTATAATGCAACCGGCAGTGTCGCAGAACAACGCAGGTCAGGACGTCCAAGGTCTACCACAAGACGACAAGACACGCTGAGCCATGGCTAAAATGGTAAATGTTACAAACATACCCATTGCTCGTTCCTTCCGAAAAGTGGGTGACATGTGTTCACTATAGTCACGACTTGCACGTGAAAAGCAAATTTCAGCAATGTTATCAACAGGCTTTGCCATAGGAAGCATTTTCAAACATGCATTATTTCCCTTTCCACCACGTACATTTGATTGACCTTGGAGGTACACACACGTAACACAGATTTGATTTATTGTCAGATTAACAAACATTGTTTAAGCATGCAACAAAATGCAGCAAAACTTTTTTGACTGAGTGTTCAGGTTTAAAAAAAAACAACTTAGTTGAAATGACCTAAAAATTGAAAGTGGCCTTTAACTTTTTTTGAGCAGTATATATACAGGGTGGCCCAAAAAAGTGAGAACATCTCGTAGCAAAGGGTTATTTACTATAATTGAATTAATGTAATGTTTTGTCATTTACAGTTGTATGCCAAGTAATTACGCTAATCAGAAAACATGTTCAATGTGTGTCCCCTGCTTCTCAACGACTTTTTGTAAGCGTTGGCGCCACTCGTTTATGCTTCTGTCAATAAAGCGCTGCCCTAGATTTCTCCATTCCTCGATTATTGCCAACTTGAGCTGCTCAACTGTGGTAAATTTTAGCTGACTGTAGACTTTTTCTTGCAATGCACCCCATATGGCATAATCGACTGGGTTTAAATCAGGACTGTGCGGTGGCCACATGTTTGGCTCGATAAAGGTAACATTCTCCTGATGAAGAAAGTTTATCGTATTTATGGCTGTGTGTGATGGAGCTCCGTCCTGCTGTAATGTCCAGTTAGGGCGACCGGAAATTGTTGTAATAATTACGCCATATAGTTAAATAGCTAAGTAAGTAAATCAGTAAACTATTTAAGCTATTATGGATACAGTTAAACAAATTTTGATGTAATTATATTACATTGTACGAGATGTTCTCACTTTTTTAGGGCCACCCTGTATATGTGTGTGTGTGTCTATATATGTCACAAACACCTATATTCCCAAATACGCATATTGAATTCCCATATACTCATTTGCTTTCCCTAACAAATACATATATTGCCACCTCACACATTCATGACTTCTCTCACTCACATATAGTATTCTCGTGTACTCAAACTTCTCTCCCATACACATTTTTTCAGCGCATAAATACATGTCGTCTTATGAGGACTGTTCTAAAGCACATACTTTCGGACACACTTTGTCTTCTAATACACTTTGTCTTCTAATACACTTTGTCTACTAATACACTTTGTCTATTAATACACTTTGTCTACTAATACACTTTGTCTTCTCACAGATAAATGCACATTCTCTTCTCACACGTGCACACACATACTCAATACTCTCTTCTCACAAATTTACTTCTCATACAAACATACACACACATTCACTTCTCAAACACACATTCACTTCTCACACATTCATTTCTCATTCATACACCCATTCACTACTTACATACACATCCACATCTCACATACACATTCACTTCTAACACACACATTCACTTCTCATGCATACACACATTCACTTCTTTCACACACACATCTAATACTCACAGACACACATATCCACTTCTTACACATACACACATTCACTTCTTACACACTCATCCACTACTCACACACACATTCATTTCTCAAACATACATTCACTTTTCACACACACTCATTCACTTCTCACACATACGGACACGAAATTACTTCTCACACATACACACACATTGACTTCTCACACATACACACATTGACTTCTCACAATACACATATTTACTTCTCACACATAAAATAACTTCTCACACATGCAAACACTTTCACTTGTCACACATACACATATTCACTTCTCACATACACATGCACTTCTCACCCACACATTCAGTTCTCATGCCCGCATTCATTTTTCACACATACACACATTCACGTCTTAAACATACACAAATTCACTTCTCACACAACACACATTCACTTCACACATACATTCTCTTGTCACACTCATATTTACTTCTCACTTCACACATACACACATAGAACCACTTCTTACACATACACATATTAATTTCTATTGAACCCACACAACCATTTCTCATACATTCAATTATGACACATAAACACATATTCATTTACACATATTCATTTCTCACGTACACACATAACCACCTCTCTCACACACACACACACACATTCACTTCACTCGTACACATATTAGCCTCTCACCTATCAAGACACAATCACCCATCACTAACTAACACACATTCATTCTGCACACATACACACATTCAATTCTCCCTTGTCAACACACATTCACTTCTAACACATACACACATATTCACTTGTCGCACATACTTAGCATCCACTTCCCTCTTATCAACACACATTCACATCTCTCTTATCAAGACAAGTTCACTTCTCACACATACACACATTCCCTTCTCACTTATCAACACACATTCACTTCTCACACATACACATATTCACGACTCACACATACACACACACAGCCGCTTCTTACACATACACACACAATCACTTTTCAAACATTCGCTTCTCACATTTACACATAGATTCTCTTGTCACACGTAGATACAAGCATTTATCAGCGTCTCACGTGTTCTACTGTCGTCTCACATTTAAAAAAAAAAAAACAACAACACATACAAAAACCCACAAATCAGTCGTTAATATTTCTACTTTAATTTCTAATGTTGTTTTTGAGGGAGTTCTGTGAAATAAAAATCTTATATTCAAAAGGTTTAAAATTGTTTCCGGACAAGTTGTAAGTCTCTAGGATTATCTATCGTGACGTGTGATCAGAAGCAGATGTTGCCTCAATCCATAAAGCTTGTATCTGCAAGGAAAAGAAAAAAAAAACCAATAGTACATTATAGATTTTGTTTGCATAACTTGATAGAAAAAAATAACAACACAGAATATAAGGAAGACGAATAAATAATATCTTTTTTTTTTTTTTTTCAGCTTGATAATTTTTGTTGTTCCATGTAGCTCCCCCGGGGGGTGTCTGATAAGACGAAGAAAGAACAGAAAAACTGCTACCTCGGGCATGTCGTCACAGGCTACTAACGTGAGGTTGTGCATTAAACTGACAACGTCATCGTGTAAAACAAATAGCTGCGCAAACAAATGCTGCAAGAACACACGGTTGCTTTTGTGCAGCCTTCCTTCCAGGTGACCAGTTGTAGTCTTTACTCCATGCTCCACATGGAACAAAGCGTGAATATATGCTGATGATGATATTTTTTTGTACTTAACCGATGCAGTAAGAACTTTGTCCATATACGCCTGCAGTTAACGTATCAATCTGTACTTTTTAAAAATAAATTTAAATCGTTATCAGTTTTAATCTCATTATCTATGTTGACGTCCTCCCTATTTGTAGACAAAATTCAAGTCTTACTTTATTAGAATTGGAAATAACATACGGTTTATGACATTCTTGTCAGAGTAAACGGCTGACGGTTACAATAAATACGTGTAGGGAAAATTATACGTGCTAACTTCTATAATAGGCTTGTATAACGTTATTAATGTTCTTCTTCTTTCAGTACCATGGCTGGTGGTGTAGGCGATCTTGTGTCTCCACAACTTCATGTCTGTAGGCGATCTTGTGTCTCCACAACTTCATGTCTCCAGTACAATTTATCAGTTCTGTTATTTATATCTTTCTATGCCATAACGGCAAACTGTTCAGTATCTTCTCTTTTTGTTGTCCTGTTGTTTCTTCAATCTTCCATGTTATCACGATATACTCTATCTGTCTGATTAATAATAAACTAACTGGAAATGCCTCATCAGTCACATTAATCAATTTACAGTAATCACCTTATCAGACATAATAATCAAACAACATTAATAGACACAATAACCAACTTACGGTAATCACACACAATAATCAATTAACTCTTTGACTCCACAGCAACGCTCTGAGCGTTGCAAAATTCAACACGCCGTGCCCCAGCAACGCTCAGAGCGTGGTTTTTAGTTTATCACGAATAAACCCTAAAAATCGTCCGCTTAATGCAGTTCATATATTAAAACTCGTAGAATGACTTCCGCTACTATTTAAACAACTAATTTGACTTTAGTTAATCAGCACATGTGCGTGTTTTGATGTTATTATCACAATTTTTGTGAAGATTCGCGTGTTTACGTTTTTCGTTGTTTTTTGCTAGAGAAATATGTCACGCTTTATATTTACATTTTCTAAGTCTCCTAAGCAAATAATTGTGTCAAACTACTTTGAAACATTGCTGACATTGATGATGATTGTTTGGTAGTCACAGTTTGTTGTCAAAATACGTAATATATGCAGAAAAGCTAGACACACTAGATTTAGTTGATGAGTGGGCATAGTCATATTCTGGCCGATCAAAAAGCAACAAAACTAGACCTACCGTAACATCTAATCACTAGTTCTTGGTAGAAGATGAAGCTAGGGGTACTATTAAAACATTAAACAAGAGTAAAAAAGTATTTATATGACGTTATTCTTATTTATTTGTTTGAAAATTACGTAATGCACGATTGCATAATTTATTTTTTTCTTACAAAGAACCACGGACAAACTGGTGCGAATAACACTAAATCTACTAATTTTGGCCATAAGCATGTTTTTTTTACTTTGTATATGTTTTAACTTGACGTTTGAAGACTAAAAAGAAAGTTTTATTGTCTACGACAGTAATTTGTCTTTGGTAAGATCGTATTCTACAGTAAACTTTTTAGCGTTTTTCAATTTTACATGCAAAATGATTAAATTATACCGAACATACTTGTGTTAATACTACCATAGACATTATATATTTGAATTCTCTATCCATTTCCCTACAGTTTGGTATATAATAAGTACATGTTCAAAGGAAAATTCACAAACAAATTTAGACTGAAAGATGAACACTTCACTCTATAAAATTCTGCCCACAAAAAAAGTCTGGCACAGCGTGCAAAATAACTCTGGAATGAATGAGTTAACTAACAGTTTTGTCAAACACACGAACCAACTTACGGATTTCCATTGCAGAGCTGACTTTCGTTACTAGAAATACAAGGAGAAAAAATACGAGAATGAGTGACATTATGAACATGCAAGTTGATCTGTTCAGATGTAGCAATAAAGATTTAAAGGTCATATTTATTTCTTCGCCCCATATTGGTCTCCTGGATACCATCTATTCAACAAGCTAAAGATAGGAACCACCGATGATTGTGACTGTGGCACTCATAACAGGACTGCAGAACGTCTGCTTCAAAGATGCCCAACATATAAGGAACATAGAAAGCAGATATGGCCGTCACAAGCACCATTTTTGAAAAAAAAACACACTCCATGGAGATACAAATAGCCTCACGCTGACCACTGCTTTCTTTGAAAATATTCAAGCAGACGTCTGAGAGTGTACAAAGAAGAAGGTCTTCTGGGTGTCTGTCAGGAGACATACAATAAATAGTACTACACCCTCACGCATCTGTTAACTGGCGATGGCGACTATCATAAAGTTGAACATGGGGTCTGACAGCATCATCATGTAAAAACATTGCTACAGAAACCACAGCTATAAGAACAGATGAATGATTTGGTGCAGGCTTCCTGTAAAGAAACCGGTCTGATTTGTGGCTCCTTGTTACGTGAGGAGTAAACTGGGAAATGGTGATGTTTTTTCATTCTGGATATGTGTCAAAATGGTGATGTTTCTTTATTTTGGATATGTGTCAATACGGTTATGTTTCCTCATTCTGGATATGTGTCAATACGGTGATGTTTCTTCATTCTGGATATGTGTTAATACGGTGATGTTTCTTCATTCTGGATATGTTTCAACCAGGCAATACTATTCAGCTCCACTAGGAGCCTAGTCCTTCAACAAACATCTGCCAAGTCCTCCTGTCACGTGACATCAGGTCAAGTTCTTTCAACGTCTTCCTCACCAAATTCACTTCCGTTTCCAGCTCTCTTCTCAATGTGTTTTTGTTTTCATCTACCTGGTGTCTCTCTTACCTGGGGTTTCTAGAACAAGGACTGCCTTGTAATGTGGATACGTGTAAACAAATAAAAGAATGTGGTATAGAAAACATCAACACGAATATTAACTGCTATTATGAATAACACAATTACGTCAAGATTCATAAGCCAACTTGACAGCATTAAAAAAAGAAAAGAAATTAGAGCCACTAAAATGATCCTTAGCCATACAGCCATACACGCCTCGGACATTTCCTGGGGGGTCTCTGATCAGTCACAGAAAGAATATGTCTACTGTATCCTAAGGTATGTCGTAAAAAAGACGACTAAAAGGAGGTTGAGCAATGGCGGAGGGGAGTCTGGCACCCTCATCATGTAAAACATATTGTCACAGAAACCATCGCTGTAAGATCATGTGACTGCTTGGTGCAGATTTCCTGTGTGTCACACGTCTGACTGAGAATTACGTAACATGTGTCACAAGTCCAACTAAGAATAATGTAACGTTGTCACAAGTCTGAGGAACTGACAGGTGACGCGATGGAATACTAAATTTAATATTTTAAACACGTGGGGGATTTTTTGAATTAAACACTCCGACCTACCTAGTGCTAAAGAGATTCCATTGGTTCGAAGTAAGAGGCCGGAATAAACTATGGATCCTATTGGAGCATCCGACGGAAACACTATCTGTGATGTGAAATGAGAACTGCACATATAATGTAGTGAAATCAAAGACACAGCACAGAGAGACTGCAACGCACGTCATATGAGCGACTCCCAGAAGCCAGAGAGACATCAGACTTAGAATTCCTACATTGTAAGTGACAGATCGAAATATTTGGGAAACTTGAAACCTTAAAAAGTAAGCCCGCCTTTATAGACACAGAGACTGAAAAACTTAAGGGACCAGGACTTAAAATACGAAGACTGGAAACTAGGAATTGGATCACCCGCCACAAGAGAAACTTTCCCAGACCAACTGTTTCGCAGATTCACCCCTCACAAAAAGTGATTCAAAGTTTCTAGACCAAATGGTTCGAGAGCATATAACCTAAATTGCTCGTATCCATTCTACCCAGCGCGAGGAGATTGTGTATTCCCAAAACTTTGGCGTAAGTGTAACAATTATTTTACAAATGTAAATTTAACATGTTTTCTCGCTAAGTGGTTATATATGATGCTGGCAACCTCAACATATGAAAATAGTATATTCATAAACCATTACAGCAAGCGCTGGTGATTTCTTATGGCTAGTCGTGCTGAAACCCGACATCAGAGGTAACCCCAGACTCCGAATGGAGCAGTGGTGACTGATAATTACATCACATGTGCCTAAAATGTATAATATTTTGTGAGATATATGCACTTTGTTAATTGTAACCCAGGCATCATTATTCGCGCTGTCCAGACATATTTCCCATTTAATACCCAGAGGAATATGGGGAATTTTATTCTTCTTCCCTGAGCTACACTGTGTACTCGGGAATTTAATTCTTCTGAGAGATTAACATTTGTGGGTGGACAGAGAGAATGCGCCTGTTAATTGGCAGTCCACAAATGTATTTAGCAGAGGCATTTGTTTTCCTATTTTTCTAAAAGTTTGTGGTTACAAGCTATCAGACGTTTTGAAGTGCTGAAGTTACTACGCCACGCGTGTGATAGAAGTACATTCATCACCAAGAAGTGACGAAAACAACAGCTGCAGGACTCCCTTATATCAGTTAAGTGCTATTAAAAAGGCACAAGGAAAAAGGACATAATAATTTATTTTCTGACTATATCCTCACCCTAAATCTATGTGAAGAGAAAATTTGATTCCAATATAAAAGTCACCAGCATTTCATTTATTTTAAACTGTTAATACTAATTGATTATTAAATTTGTTACACGTTATTTTAAAACTAAACAAACATAGTTGATTCAGTTATTACATGTATGAAAGTAAACGTATGAGCTCAAAATATAACATATATACATAGCTAAACAGAGCTATATCATTAAAAGAGGAAATTCGCTGAATTAAATCAGCTGGGGGCTTGAACGGGCTAAAACCATTGTTTAAATCCTTCACAAAAGGCGACGGACAGATATAAGTTAACAAATGTTCAGTGCTAAGCAGTATTGTTCTTGACTTCTGAATTATCTTGTGAATCTTCCGTAAGGTAGAAGCGTCATCAACCCTCTATCTACAACTCTGCCAAGAGTAATCTTGTGCGAAGGTGAACACCTTTCCCGACCCAGTTTAGATACTCTTGAGTTTTGGCCACTGTTGGACCACTACTGCAAAGTAGGGGAGGCAATCCGTGACAAATGCTCTTGGTCTATTGGCAAATATCTGTCCATTCATCATGCCGTAATGTTTACTGACTTCTTGAGAATGCCTTATTGTTTTCGTCTATTTCCAAAATTATACTAGAACAAGGATTAACAATTATTAACTCCTCAACCTTTTTATATCACTTAAAAACATAGGAAGTAGTTTTATGTTTGCTTCATACCCGAGCGGAGATAATTTATTTTTATTTCTACTGAAGTTTAATTGTTTACTCACTTTTGCCCTATTTAATTTGAAATACGAGTACTATATTTCTGGACACATAAATTGACAGCCGCTTTGGAAAAGCTGGAGCCATCTTTTCCCGCGCTACATGGGGTGTTTGGGGAAACTCCCATTTCACAATAAGACCAAAGCTGCGGTATATAACGCCTGTGTCACCATCACGCTTCTATATGGCAGCAAAACGTGAACAACCTATGCTAAGCAAGAAAGAACGCTCAATACCTTCCATCTACGGTGTCTACGCCACATCCTTGGTATTTCGTGGAAGGACAAAGTGACGACTGTAGACGTGCTGCCATGTGCTGGCCTTCAAAGCAAGTATACACTGCTTAGACAGTGCAGACTACACTGTATTGGCCAAGTTCGCCGCATGGACGATGGTCGCATCCCGAAAGATATCTTCTACGGACTACTGGCAGATGGCAAAAGAACACGAGGACGTCAGCAGCTGAGGTTCAAAGATGTGTACAAGAGAGACATGAAGGCACTGGATATAAATCCATCAACCTGGGAGGATGAAGCTGCCGATAGCACCAAGTGGCGACACCTCAGATTGCACGAAAAGAAGCTCTCACAACAAGCAGAAGAGAAAAGAACAAGGAGAAATGAACACGAGGTAAAAAAGCAGCTAAGAGCTATCAAGTCACCGGCTCATTCCCATTACAGTAATGACTGAAGGGGTGACTTTACTATATTGTACTTAAAACAACTATTGAGTTTTCATGGACGCAAATAATAAGCTGACATTGTGAAAAAAAAAAATTATTAATACTCTTAAATTTATACTGTTAATATACATTATGCGACATGTATAGGTATTTATTATACATTTACCTTACTTACTTAATTAGTCTGTCCTCTTCTACATACGGGTGAGCGCCATGCTATGCTATCAGTTCTCTTCATTTTGGCTGGTTGCAACCCAATACTCCGTCCTTCAGAGATTGTCTGACGTTGTCCTTCCAACGAACTCTGGGTTCTTCTGGAGATCTGGATCCCTGGCTCTTGGTTTCCCATATTTGCCGTGGTAACCGGTCTTTGTTCATTCTGCAGACATGTCCAAATCATCCTTGCTCGCACTGTTTCATTCGGGTCTGCAGGGGCTGGGATTTGAGGCCATGACGTATCGTCTGGTTGCAGACCAGGTCCCTTCTTGTTACTTAGATCACAAACTTTATTTCATATACACCTTTAAAAACTGTTTTATATTAAATTTTTGTTCTTGATACTCACTTTTCAACCTACAATACAACAGAAACAGTCCACAAGGTAGAAATGTGTGATAACTAGAGGTCTTACCTTTTCTGGGGCGTACGAGCGTGGTGTTGTACGATCTTCCTCGACTGGAGGATTAGGATAAGGATCAATATAACCCTGCTCAGTAAAACAAGTACAATATATTTATTGTCATAAGATAATAAGGTAGAACGAAACCATCTAACGCGTAAACCAGTTTGTGAACAAGAAAGAATGCGACAATTAGAATATTTGCAAACACACTCTTCTCCTACGTGTTAGAAATAAACTTAACCAATGAAATACTTAATTACTTAGTCATTCCTCTTTCACTCCGGGTGTAGAGGTTTGCCAGAGAAAGCACACACTATCTTATCGGCTGTCTTCCTCTTGGCCTGGTTCCAGTCTAGTCCTCGGTCTTTCAGAGATTGTCTAATGTTGTCCTCCTAGCGGACTTCTGGAGGTCTGGATCCCTGGTTCTTAGTTTCCCATACAATGTCATGGTAGCTGATCTTCCCCCATTCTACAGACACGGCCAAACCATCGTAGTTGGGACTGTTCTACATGGGTCTGCAGGGGCTGAGTTTTGAGGCCTTGGCGTATCGTCTGGTTGCGGACCATGTCTCTTCTTGTTACGTCAAACACCTTCCATAGATACCTCATTTCTAAAGTTTGGAGCTGGATTTTGTAGGTTATAGTCATTGCCCATGACACTCGCATCATTAGGTCAAGACTGGAACATTGGTGGAGCAACTAAAAAATACAAAATAGTAAACTAGGAAATAACAAGAATATAAATTCCTATATCACGTTTAGTATAAGTAATTTTAAGATAATAACAATCTAATAATATATTTGTTGAAATTAGCTTTTAAATGTGGAGAAAAACAATTGTGATTTGGCAGTAAAATTAAAGCTCTCATTTATTATAGTTTTCTAGTTAAATTTCTCATACGTATATTTCAGGTGGGGTACAGTTTTCATTACTTATTTGCGGTTGTGCCATCCAGCCAGTTCGAATCGGTTAACCCGAACCGACTGTGTACATTTTCCAGGGTTCCAGAATCTCGTGTTGATTTAAGTTAGTTTACAAAACTATACCCTTATAATGAGACAAAACATAAATTTATAATATAAATTGGTCAGTTCACCCAATTCGATATGTCCTAGTAATTAAAATGGGAACAACTTTGCTACAGATATAAGAAATTATCTCCTCGTGCAAATATTTCACAACCCATGACAATGAAGTTAATAGTGAAGTCACTTGCTAAATTTTGGTTTGGTTTTTGGTTCATGCTCAAGAAATCCGGTGTTTGTTTTGTGTGGCGGGATTGTCTCCCCTGTTCTGCAGTAGTGGTCCAACAATAGCCAAACGTAGAGTATAAGGAGGGGGGTCTTCAAAGGTATCAACCTTCGCTCAAGATTAACCTTGGAAGAGATATAAATAGAAGAACGATGCTTCTATTTAAGGGAGCCTCACAAGTATTTTACAGGATAGGAAACAACTGAGATGGTCTAAGCCATTATGAACTTTTTATCCTTCGCCGCTTCTGTAACGACAATTATTGACTCGTATTTTCTGAGCCCCAGCTGATGGTGATTCAGCAACTCTTAATTTACTGGCTCTGTGCATTTAACCAAAAAAAAAAAAAAGAAAAAGAACAGGTGCAAATTCCCTCAATAATGATTAAATCAACCATAGATTTATATTTAGATATAAAAAATGTAATAATCAATTATTCATTAGCAAGATTGAAATAAATACAGTTATTGTAACAAAGACGCTGGAGGTGGGTTGGCCACGTCCTCTGAAGAGACTCCGATACCATCACAAGAACAGCTGCTATGGACCCCTGAAGGAAAACAAAAAACGGCCGATCAAAAACAACTTGACTGATAAGTATGGAAGCCAAGATGCAAGTATGGAGGCCAAGATGCAAGTATGGAGGCCGAGATACAAGTATGGAGGCCAAGATGCAAGTATGGAGGCCGATATGCAAGTATTGAGGCCGAGATGCAAGTATGGAGGCCGAGATGCAAGTATGGAGGCCGAGATGCAAGTATGGAGGCCGAGATGCAAGTATGGAGGCCGAGATGCAAGTATGGAGGCCGAGATGCAAGTATGGAGGCCGAGATGCAAGTATGGAGGCCGAGATGCAAGTATGGAGGCCGAGATGCAAGTATGGAAGCCGAGATGCAAAGAATGAATCAGAGCTGGGGAACTGCACGAAGGATGGTTGCCGACCATAGAAAGTGGAAGCAGTTTGTTGCTGCCCGACAAAACGCCACCAGGCGTGATGGCCACTTGCTGCTTTGACAATTGGCGGCTAAAGATAAAAGAAGAAGAATAGCATATACCTCTGTAGGGAGTGAAGCATTATAGATTTCACAATACCAGGTCCAGTATTAGAGGTGGGCTGACCAGTTCCTTTCTTCACTGCCTCTTCCTTCATTAACTCTGGAGCAAAGTCAGACACCCATTTCCAGCTGGGTAGGCTGGAGCGTGTCAATACCTTGAATCGAGCCTAGCGCATTTGCCTCTAGAGACCAGTGCGCTAACCACTCTCCGTTTTGATTTCCATATGCTGAATTTCTAAGTGCAATGATAGTTGACTTAAGACGACTTTCTGTCTTTTGTTTCGAAGGTAATTTCATGTGTTACCTGTGTGCTTTATTGATTTCCATCTGTCTGTGTCGCTCATCCTATCTTTTTTCCACGTGTTTTCAGTGTCTTTTTCTTGTCCTCTTCATTCATTTTCATTAACTTTTAGCTCCTCTATGGGCACACGATTTCAGTAAACGTAGATCAGATCCTCCTGTCCAGTGCCATTCTGATGTGAAGAGTTGATTATCGATTGTCTGATCCTCCTGTCCAGTGCCATTCTGATGTGAAGAGTTGATTATCGATTGTCAATTTAGAACATGTAGTGCGGCTTACGGCGTTGTTACGTTTGATTATCTCTCCCCGTTTTGTTTGTCACTGCAGCTTTCTATTGGTGGAAATAACGCATCCTTCTCCCGAGCATAGCCTTCTCTTTACCATTTCCAACTGTCGAGAGGTTTTTAACTCTTTGACTCCGCAATTATTTTCCACCCTGCGCCGTAATTTTAATTCGTGATAGACTAAGAACAACGCTCAGAGAGTTGTTTAGTACAGGTGTCAAATCTGACCAACACTCTGAGCGTTGTTCCGGAGTAAAAGAGTTAACGTGCGCAAGTTACACAAGGGACCTCCTATTTTTTACCCTTATCCGAGAAGGCTAGGCATTCAATATCACTGCCCATGAGTTCAGGGGGAAGTTTGACATTATTAGGTCACTCTGATTCTGAGAAAAAAAATCCATCAGATATAATACCTGTACTGGGAACTGAACCTGTTACCCTTAGAATTAGAGGCTGACAACATACCTCTTAGCCACACCGACCACCACCACAAATAATCCAGCAGAAAATAAAAATGAAACAGATAAAAAAGGAGTACATAGAGGGGAATAAGTGACAAATAATTCACTAAGACATAAATAGAAATTTAAACAGATATAACGAAACAGAATAAATGTGATGGAGTAAAAAAAAAAAGAAATAAGCACATAATAAATGAGGAAAAGATAAATTATGGAAAATTAAAGACATAAAAATGATCGATTTCAAAACTTACACGGTCTCCGCGGCCTTCGTCCTGTTCATGTATACAAAATGTGATTATCAGATCAATAATAACAATATAAGTGTCCTTACATGTTGCATTCGAGGAATGAAAAGAGCATTAATGAAGAAGATATAGACAGCTAAAATATTTTGGCCATGTAAAAAGATATAACACCTGTCTGGAGACCATAATAGAAGGCAGAGTTGAGGACAGACGTGCTAGAGGAAGACAGCGATATAAGTGGGAAGATAACATCAAGAGATGGACAGGAAAGATTCTGTCAGAATGCACCATCACAGAAGACAATAGAGATCAATTACAGCCGATCGTCGATATAGAGGTGGCAGCTGATGATGATGATTATATGTTTGCGTTCACTTAAGTATTTCTGAGGTAACTATTTTGTTTATTATAATATTTTCTCATGTTTGTACTGTTATAAAACAGAAACTGTGTACGTATTTATACAGACTTTCATAAATGGTTGCTTGCGTAGAATAGAAGAATTAAAGTGTTTTGACAAGATCACTGTTATAGAACTGATGACAAGAACCAGACAAGTGTCAGTGGAACAAGAGATGACAAGAACCAGACAAGTGTCAGTGGAACAAGAGATGACAAGAACCAGACAAGTGTCAGTGAAACAAGAGATGACAAGAACCAGACAAGTGTCAGTGGAACAAGAGATGACAAGAACCAGACAAGTGTCAGTGGAACAAGAGATGACAAGAACCAGACAAGTGTCAGTGGAACAAGAGATGACAAGAACCAGACAAGTGTCAGTGGAACAAGAGATGACAAGAACCAGACAAGTGTCAGTGGAACAAGAGATGACAAGAACCAGACAAGTGTCAGTGGAACAAGACATGACAAGAACCAGACAAGTGTCAGTGGAACAAGACATGACAAGAACCAGACAAGTGTCAGTGGAACAAGAGATGACAGAACCAGACAAGTTTCAGTGGAACAAGACATGACAAGAACCAGACAAGTGTCAGTGGAACAAGAGATGACAAGAACCAGACAAGTGTCAGTGGAACAAGAGATGACAAAAACCAGACAACTGTCAGTCGAACAAGACATAACAAGAACCAGACAAGTGTCAGAGGAACAAGAGATGACAAGAACCAGACAAGTGTCAGTGGAACAAGAGATGACAAGAACCAGACAAGTGTCAGTGGAACATGAGATGACAAGAACCAGACAAGTGCCAGTGGAACAAGAGATGACACGAACCAGACAAGTGTCAGTGGAACAAGAGATGACAAGAACCAGACAAGTGTCAGTGGAACAAGACATGACAAGAACCAGACAAGTGTCAGTGGAACAAGAGATGAGAAGAAGACTCTGGAGCTGAAGTGGACACACATTGAGGACATCTGTTGATAGCATTACCATGCAGTTATTGTTCTTGAATCCCCAGGGTCAGGTGGTAGAGGAAGACCAATGAACACACGGAGAAGAGAACTGGGGACAGAAATGAAGAGAATGAAGAAGACATGGGAAGATCTTTAGATGATGGCACGTGACAGGATGACCTGGCATACGTTTTCTGAAGGCCCAAGTAGCTGGAGGGTGACGATGATGATGATGATGTATATACGTATTTATCATCAATGACAAACACTGGTAGCAAAGACATTAGAAAAGTAAAAAAATATGTACTGGCAACAAGCTGTAGCAACAAAAATTAGCAGTCAAATAGCAACAGATAAAAAAAGGTGTTAGGTAGGGATGAGTGTTGTGACCGGGTATTTTCAATCTTTACGTTAAAATATAACAAGATGCATAAAGGACATGTCAGAAGAAAATATAAATGTATTTGTGCCTGGATGTGTGCCTCTGTGTTTTTTTAAATATGAGACAGAACATTATAGTTGTATATTTCTTACATTTCTCCATGTTTTAAAAAAAAATGTGACTGCGTATCGTATATATAATTGAACTTATTTTTTAATATCGCTCCTTATGGTCAATCAATACCCTTTAGCTCCCCGAGGAGCATAGGCCTTCAACAAACACATGCCACGTCTTCCTGTCCCGTGCCATCCGCTCAAGTTCTTTGAATGTTTTCTCAATGTGTGTCCTATCCATCGCCAGCGTCCTATTCTCAGCTATTGTTCCACTGGCACTTGTCTGGTTCTTGTCATCAATTCCACATTTGTGACTTTGTCATACCATTTCAGTCCTTCTATTCTACGCAAGCACCCGTTTATAAAAGTCTGTAGCTTTTTGGTTGTTGTTTTTGTTGCCTTCTTATGGAGTGTGGAGCAATTACTGCCCCTGGTAGAAAGCCTACACTAAAGCATATACGCGATCTTGTACTAGTGGTTTATGTAGTAATTATGATCTTAATGATCAGGTTGACAGCTACATGTACAACAGTGGACATTAGTGGGTTATTACGACATGCATGAGGTAGCGGCGGTCCTGTTTTTTCTTTATCTCACAGCAGATCCCCGGGAACTATACACGGTGTGTGTGTAATTATGTTTGTGTAAGTGAATATGTGCTTGTGTGTCTGTAAAGGTTTTGTTTATGTGTGTGTGCATAAGGTGTTACATTTTCTTAAATGTGGAAAAGGTGTGAGAGAGAGAGAGAGAGAGAGAGAGAGAGCGAACAAGCGACATAGAGAGAGCAAGACAGAGAAATAGAGTGAAGAAAGAGCGAACAAACTTTTATTTTCAAAGGGTTGAGAATGGGGCACTCACACAGCCTAACATTCTGCCCTTTCTGTCTCTTATCTTTTATACTGAACTAATTTACTGTCATTTGCATTTTACGTATCAATTTAAAGAAAGAAAGAGGTAAAGACTGAGTGAAATAGAGAGAAAGAAAGAGATATAGATAAGACAGAGAGACAGAGAGAGAGAGAGAGAGAGAGAGAGAGAGAGAGAGAGAGAGAAAGAGACAGAGATAAACCGAAAGAAAAAGATAAGACACACAAATAAAAGAGTGATAAAAAGTTAAAAACACTTACGTCTACTACTTCTGATGCAGGCTGTTAATGGACAACAATCTTTGTTCAATTAATTTGTATTTTAAAATAATTTTTTGGGTGTGTCTTTGTGAGGTGTGATGTTTTGTCTATTTATGTTTGTGCATTCCCGTGATTATATGAGGATTTTAAAAATATATGTATGTTTATGAAAGCATATATTAAGACGTGGATGTGTATGTTTATGAAAGCGTATATTAAGACTTGGATGTGTATGTTTCAGTTACGAGAATGCACGAGTAATAAATGTTAGCAGACAACCATACCAAAAAAATAAAATAAAAATGATGTACTTAAACGTACAAAAAGCTTGAGCTACTTCCAAGTATACATTTAAAATCAAATGTGTTATTAAGTTGTAGAAAAAGAAAGTAAGATACAGAAAAGGGACATGACAGTAAGCTGTTGAAGAGAATAACACGTTAGGGTGCTAGGACAAAAAGAGAAGATGTAGAAGTTCATTCATAACCCTCCACTCCCAAAGGAGCATAGGCCTTCAACAAACACATGCCAAGTCCTCCTGTCCCGTGCCATCATCTCAAGTTCTTTCCATGTTCTCCTCATCATTTTCACCTCTGTTTCCAACTCTCTTCTCCATGTACTTCTTGGTCTTCCTCTGCCTCTCTTGCCCTGGGGGTTCCAGAACAAGGACTGCCTTGTAATGCTATCAACAGGTTTCCTCAGTGTGTGTCCTATCCATCGCCATCGTCTTCTTCTCATCTCTTGTTCCACTGGCACTTGTCTAGTTCTTGTCATCAGTTCCACGTTGGTAACCTTGTCATACCATTTTAATCCCTCTATTCTACGCAAGCACCCATTTATGAAAGTCTGTAGCTTTTTGGTTGTTGTTTTTGTTGTTCTCCATGTCTCCGAGCCATACAATAGGACTGACTTCACATTTGAGTTGAAGATTCTTATTTTCGTGTTGGATCCAATTTCTCTTGATCTCCATATATTTCCCAATGCAATGAAAGCTCCTCTTGCCTTTTGTATTCTTATTTTGATATCGCTGTCTGTCCCTCCAACTTTGTCTATATTACTGCCAAGATATGTGTATGATTCAACATCTTGAATTGGTGTTTCTTCAAGTTCAACCCTGTTATCATTACCTGCATTTATTCTCATTATTTTTGTCTTTTCCCTGTGTATTTTCAGATCCAATTGCTGTGACCTCTCATCGAGTGTTTTCAATTTGTCCTGCATCTGATTACGGTTATGGGACAGAAGAGCCAAGTCATCAGCAAAATCCAGATCATCCAACTGCTTAGTCAGAGTCCGCTGGATTCCATTTCTGTTGTGTGTTGTCGATGATCTCATAACCCAATCTATTGCCAGCAAGAAAAGAAATGGAGACAAGAGGCATCCCTGTCGCACTCCTGTTCTTATCCCAAACGGTTCTGTAAGCTGTCCTTCGTGAAGAACTCTGCATGTAGAAGTGAGCTAAACAATAACATAAATGCCGAAGATGGCGAATTACTGTCGAGCAGCTTCCGCTGGTTTCAGACAAAGAAAGAATAGAACAAACGCTCTCTCAGAAATGCAGTCATCATCATCACGTTCCATCTCCGCAAAGAGGATCTGATGCAACTGAACTCTCACGTTTTCTGTCTATTGTCTTGATGGTACACTCTGATAATCTTTTTCCTTTCTATCTCTTGGTGTTATCTGTCCACTTACAGAGCTGTCTGTCTCTTGTCTTGATGGTACACTCTGATAATCTCTTTCCTTTCTATCTCTTGGTGTTATCTGTCCACTTACAGAGCTGTCTGTCTCTTGTCTTGATGGTACACTCTGATAATCTCTTTCCTTTCTATCTCTTGATGTTATCTGTCCACTTATAGAGCTGTCTGTCTCTTGTCTTGATGGTACACTCTGATAATCTCTTTCCTTTCTATCTCTTGATGTTATCTGTCCACTTATAGAGCTGTCTGTCTCTTGTCTTGATGGTACACTGATAATCTCTTTCCTTTTTATCTCTTGGTGTTTTTCTGGTCCACCACTATAGAGCTGTGGTCTCTTGTCTTGATGGTACACTCTGGTAATTCTCTTCCTTTCTATCTCTTGGTGTTATCTGTCCACTTATTGAGCTGTCGTGCAGGAGTGCAGTAAGAGGCGACAAATATAAGGTTGTTCAGGTGACTGGCTTCCTCATCCTTTAAAACTAAATTGCTACAGAAACCACTACCAGAAGAGCAACGTGGACTGCTTGATGACAGAAATCTTGTAAAAAGTGCCATCTGCAGGGACGGCTCCATGCTCCATAAGCAGCGAAAACATGATGATGATGATGGCTGAACTAGTAGTACTAGCACCTTCAGTCATAACTGACTATGGCAAGACGCCTCTCAGCTGCGGTTGCCCAACTATTCTTGTGCCATCTGCCAGTTGTTCGTAGAAGACATCTTTAGAGATGCGACCATCTTCCATGCGGCGGACATGATCAATCCAGGGTAGTCTGCATTGTCTAAGCAGTGTATACATGCTCTGAAGGCCAGCACGTGACAGCGCTTCGACATTTGTCACTTTGTCCTTCCATGAGATACCGAGGATGTGGCGTAGACACCGTAGATGGAAGGTATTAAGCCTTTCTTTCTTGCTTAGCATAGGTTATCCATATAAAATCGAGCTGGTGACACAGGCATTGTATACCAAAACTTTGGTCTTCATTATGAGTTTGGAGTTTCCCCAAACATGCGTTGTGAGGCGGGCAAAGAATGCTGAGCTTTGTCAATGCGGCTGTCAATTTCTGTGTACAGAAAAGTTTGTCGTTAATGGTAGATCCTAGGTATGTGAAGTTTGTGTACCGCGGTCAATTTATAGTTATCGATATTGAAAGCTGCTGCAACATCCACACCCTGATACAGCACATTTGTTTTGTTTAGACTTATTGTGAGGCCAAAGTGCTTGCATTCTTTCGAGAAGCAATTCACCACGCTCTGGAGCTCCTGTTGACTTTGAGTGAGGATTGCAGCGTCATAGGTGAAGAACAAGTCTCTTATAGTGACCTTTCTGAGTTTTGTTTTTACCTTCAGTCTTGCGAGGTTAAACAGTCGGTCATTTGACCTAGTGTGAAGGCATATTCCTTCAGTTGCATCTCAGAATGCGTGTTTCAGGAGCAAGGCAAAGAAGATCCCGAAGAGGGCCGGAGCCAGGATGCAGCCTTGTTTGACGCCACTGCAAAAGCCAAAGGGCTGTGATGTGTTTCCAGCATATTGGACTGTTCACTTCATGTCTTCATGGAATAACTATCATTTCCTGGAATTTAGCGGTGCAGCCTATGTGGTGAAATTACCTTGATACAACGTTAAAATATCTCCAATTATAAAGATAACGGGTAAAATAACACGTAGGGATAAAAATATACGGTAGGCAAGATATGCCGAGGCTTCTTCACCTACGCCAGCGCTTTCTACCGCCATTGAAACTAACTAGTTGGAACATGCAAACTAAACGGTTTACCCTTTTAGACGGGAGGGAAACGGAGATAAAAGAAAAAAATTATGACGGTCTGAACACGTGTTTGAATCTAAAAGGCAAAAAGACGCAATTTGTAGTTTAAAGGAAAAATTACGCCACTAGTTGACACAATGTAAGGAAATGGACAAAAAAAAAGACCTTAGCTCTTATTAGAAACAGTCGTATCTTAGACGTTTTACCGTAATTGGTCGTTTTAATTTGAATGCAGCGGCAAACGCGTGGACGAAGGTTCAAAAACAAATTTCAAAAACTAACCTTGAGAAAAGTAGGGTTTTCTTTAATAATAAAGTTATGAAAATAAAAACTAGCTAGTTTGATAGCCCATCTTGAGCAGAGAAATAATATACTTTTAATTACACAGACGGACAGATAACACGGAAGATATTGACGAAAGACTGTATTGTTCAAATCAGACTAGCGAACAGTTTTTTGTGCATATTTTCACTAAAGTTACATTTTGGCGTCCTTGAGCCTAAAAATGCAAAAATCAAACTGCAATGAACTAGGGGCAAAGTCGGAGGATAGTAGCTAAAAATAACTTAGCATAGGATCTTAGAAGTAGGGGAGAGCAACATTTTATGTAGTTTTTTCATGTAGTTAGTCCAAAAAACAAGTGTAATTTTGGGAAAAAATACTACATACTAGACTGAGACTGGACTGAAATTTGACTTTTAGTTTGAATATTTGAAAAAGTTAGAGGGGAAGTCCGCTGATTGGACAAAAGCATTTATATTATTGAATGAGAGACGCACGCTTGTGCCATTGTATAGAAGACTGTCCATTGACACAGTACGTTAATGCTAGAGGTGATTTCCAGGAATTACTAAATAAAAATCAGTGGGACGCCCTAATCTAGCCAGCAGCTCAGCTGAGTTTTGCTAGTACTAAGTAACTGTGTTCTCAATTCTGAATTGTGGTAAGGGAAAAAGCATTTATCTTGTTTATTTTAATATTTTGAGTGATTGATACTGCCATATCATGAAAAATGATTACGACAAGTGAGTGCTTGATCTAGGTCCCCAGCAGCAGTCCAGGGCCTAGAGACAACCAAATAATATATGAAAACCTATCTAAGACTATGGAAGGCGGATCTATAATTGAGATCAGTGGGAACATATCACCCACCTTATTGAATGGAAGAGGAAACTATTGAACATATTTCGGATGCAATGCAGTCTTGGGAAACTGGTACTATTTGATAACAACTGGGTGAGATGTGCTAAGTTGGTCAGAGAGATCTGACCCAATCTGTGTAATGTTGTTTTGCTGTGTTGTGTGTAAGAGTGGCGCAGTAAACAGAGTGTTGACACATTGCACAAATTTTGGTTTCAGAATTTCTGATCTGGCACTACGATTGTGCCAGATGCTTTTGTAGAAGTACAAGAGCGGATGTCTGTGCAGCCTAACATTTACTCCAGCTACTGAGAGGAGTGGGCCGCAAGAATTCTGTACTACATCGTCACAGGCCAGTTAAGTGCCAACCTGGCCTGCTGTAGATTCATCAACTGTGTCCACCATCAATAAAGAAATAAAATCTTGTAAAATCTTAGTATACGAGCGGCCTTCTAGAGAGGCCGATGATCGATCCCCGTCAATAGTGAAAATTTATAGCTGAATGCATGTTTCAAACCACTGATCAATTTAGTTACGTGCATGATGTAGGGGTTTCATTTCTTCACATTTTGATATATAACACTTATGTTATGTTTATAAATAAATTATTTATTGCAAAATCTGTAATGGTAGTCATGAAAGGCAGCCCGTATACTAAGAGTTAAACATTAACATCAGTCCATATGTCAAGGAAACTGAACTTTGTAACCATAGATTGGGCATGATGACGCCACCCCAACTAAACATCCAGTGCTAGTTTTTCCCAAGACATTGTAGATATTATTAATATTAACCATTGTAATAATATACCTATGTACAAAAATTTCATTTGATTATGCAAGATATATATGCATTTTATTGATAAATACATATTATTTCATATGTTCTGACCAAAAGAAACAATTGGTTCAGGACTAATAAATTAAAAAAAATTTCTAACTTAAACTATAACAGCCAGTGTTAGTTCAATTTATCATAGAGTCTATTATTATTATTAGACTTATTATTTACATGTGTGTGTCTGTGTATTTTATTACCTACACATTACATTTCAGTACCCTAGACTTTTAACGTAGCTAACATTTATTATAGTAGAATAGGTCTGTTTGAGGTCGTAAGTGGTAGCAGAAAGGCCTTCTGTAACTCACATAAACCTTTATCTCAGGAGCATTCACAGCTGACCTCATCCAGTACACTAGGTAACATAACAACCATACAATAACATCAAAAACCACTACAGCCTATTATCAGCAGGATTTTTAAGAGTCCACCTCTGCTTTCCAGGACAAATGCCTTTATGGCCGTATATTAAAGGCAAATTATATGAAGCTTTTTCTGCTCTATTGACTTTTACCGGAAGTTGGCGGAGTGAAAAGATCATGTACATTGTTAATCTACCAACATCGTTTATAGCCAACATTGCCATTGATTCATTTATCATTATTTCTGGACTCTTCAGCTAGCTAATGAGCACAGTCCTTCAGTAAACCCATTTTATGTCACGCTTTTCCAGTCCATGTTCCTTCCTCTCAAGGTCTTCCGTGTTGTCCTTACCCCGTGTTTACGTCACCAGTTCATTTCTAACTACGTCTTTTACCTTACTCCTTATCCACTTACATTTGTGTGGTACTTTCTATCAGTTTAGCATTGATGTATGACTTTGACATTTCATTTCAATTACTTTATTCTGTGAAAGCACACATTTGTAAGGTAAAGTAAACTTCTTTGTTGTGGGTTTTGTCGTTCTCGTGTCTTCTGATCCATGACAGCCCTTGACACACTTGCGTTGAAGATCTTTTTTTTTTTTAATTGGGGGAAGTTAGGTGGCTTGATTTTTCTTGATTTCCATAGATCTTTCTACTTTGCCTTTTCCATGCATATTTTCGTACCAGTGTTCTTTCCTCCAATTTTGACAATGTGTCGTCCGATATGTATGAGTGCACAAGTTGTATGGCTGTTTCTCCAGGAGCAAGCTAGCTGGCATTGCTGTATTGATTCTCACGATTCTTGTCTTCCAGGGTTCTCATTTGATCTTGCATCTGGTCTCGATATAAGGATAGAATGTCAAGGTCGACTGCACAATTTAGACCGGCGAGCTGATTAAGTTGTATATAAAATGTGGGGGTAAAAACAACAATAACGAACCAACAAAAAGGGTACTAGAGACCGGATGTACTGACAGAGTCCATGAAGAAACAGTTGGGGTAGGGGGAACGATAGATGGGCAGACAAACGTAGAAACAGAAAGGACATATAGACAAACAGACAGACAGATACAAATATAGGCAGACTGATAGGTAGATAGATAGATAGATAGATAGATAGATAGATAGATAGATAGATAGATAGATAGATAGATAGATAGATAGATAGATAGATAGATAGATAAAATAGATAGATAGATAGACTTACCGCCGAATCCTCCTGTCTCTGTTAACCAAAAAAGACAAAAACAACAGAAAAACGTTATAAAGGATTAGTAAATACTTGCGTTTGTTGATGTATATTTATTTGTGTAAGAGTATATATGTTTCTATCTGTATTTTAATGTAAGTGTGCACTGTTACACTTCGTTGTGCACACTGGTTTGTCTGTAGTATACATGATGTGTTTGTATACAAGAATATTTCTTGCACTTGTATTGCGTTTATACATAATCTATGATTTATAGAGTGCGCATTCATGTCTTTTTCAGATTATGTAAGCTTTTGTGTGTTTGCTAATTTGTATTTGTAGACGTGTTTTATCTTTGTATCTATTTATTTATTTCTAGATGAGTTTAATCTTTGTATCTATTTATTTATGTGTAGATGTGTTTTATCTTTGTATCTATTTATTTGTAGATGTGTTTTATCTTTGTATCTATTTATTTGTAGATATGTTTGATCGTTGTATCTTTTTATTTGTAGATGTATTTTTATCTTTGTACCTATTTATTTGTATATATGTTTTATCTTTGTATCCATTTATTTGTAGATATGTTTGATCGTTGTATCTTTTTATTTGTAGATGTATTTTTATCTTTGTATCTATTTTTTACTTGTAAATGTGTTTATCTTTGTATTTATTTATTTATTTGTAGATGTATTTTTATCTTTGTATCTATTTATTTACTTGTATATGTGTTTTATCTTTGTATGTGTTTATTTATTTGTAGATGTGTTTTATCTTTGTATCTATTTATGTATTTGTAGATGTGTTTTTTCTTTGTATCTATTTATGTATTTGTAGATGTGTTTTATCTTTGTATCTATTTATGTATTTGTAGATGTGTTTTATCTTTGTATCTATTTATGTATTTGTAGATGTGTTTTATCTTTGCATCTATTTATTTACATAGATGTGTAATGAGCAACTACAAAGAGTAATGAGGATGTAACGAGAAGAAAGAAAACATCAGATTAAGCTGGGAGAACAGGTCCTGGAGCAGGTCGACCACTTTAAATACCTCGGAGCTATTATAGACCGAAAGGGAGGCATCAAAGAAGATTTGGCCACTCGAAAAGCAGCAGCTGGGAGACTTTTTCAGGCCATAAATCGAGGATTTCTCAGCAAGAGAGAGGTTGGTAAGAAAACGAAGATGGCTGTATACCGCGCCACCTATGTCCCAGTCTTGACATATGGATGCGAGTCATGGGCAATGACTACAACCCACAAAAGCCAGATCCAAACCTCAGAAATGAGGTATCTGAGGAAGGTGGTTGAAGTAACAAGAAGAGACATGGTCCGCAACCATACGATACGTCAAGGCCTAAAATCCCACCCCCTGCAGACCCAAGTAGAACAGTCCCAACTAAGATGGTTTGGCCATGTCTGCAGAATGGGAGAAGATCGGCTGCCACGACAAGCATGGGAAACAAAGAGCCAGGGATCCAGACCCCCAGGACGACCCAGAGTCCGCTGGGAGGACAACATTAGACAATCTTTGAAGGACCGAGGATTAGAATGGAACCAGGCCAGGAGGAAGGCAGCTGATGGGATAGTCTGGCGCTCTCTCTTTCAAACCTCTACACCTCGCGGTAGAAGGGGAACGACTAAGTAAGTAAGTAAGTAAGTATCTATTTATTTACTTATAGATATGTAATGAGCAACTAAAAAGAGTAATGAGGATGTAACGAAAGAAGCTAATGCTCAAAGGAACCTCACTAGTGAACGACAGAAGAAAACAATCAACTTTCCAGATGTTACGAAAAGATGACAGCTGGTGTTTAATGTGACGTCAGGAAAGATTGAAGGATGACAAAGAGACAAGATACTAGACAATGTGTCAGAATGATATGGAAAGAAATCACCAACAGAATTAATAAACAATACTGGAGGCAGGAAGTTGTGGAGAAACATGATCAACTTATACTACCAAGCATGGTACTTCAAGTACAAGAATATGTGTTATGTTTTTAGTGTTTTACACAGGGTATCTGAAAAGTCACGAAGGGGTTTAAAAATCAAATAATACTTCTCTTTTTTAAAAATTATTTTTAAATTATTTAATTTTCTAACAAAAATGTAACAATTTAGAGATTTGTTTTAATTATTCATGAAACACAATGTTACTTAGGTGTCCATTATTTTCGGCTTCACAAAGATGGGCGCTTTTGACATTTTTCATAACAGCTGTCAGTATCTCTGGCTGCAGCGCTCGAATTTCTGTACAGATGTTGTCTTTGAGCTGCTCCGTTACCTGTGGGATTGTTGACATACACACGCTCCTTGAGGTAACCCCAAAGGATAAAGTCGGGAACCGTCAAATCAGGCCAAGAAATTTCTGAACATCGAGAAGTTAGTCGGTAGCCGAAATTTTGAGTTAGGCTTTTAGCAGTGTGGCTCGGGCAATGCGGGCAGTGGCTCCATCTTGCTGAAACCACATCTTTGGCCTCTACTCTATACTAAATTCTTGAACATGATACGATATCTCTCACCAGTTACCACCTCTGCATTGCCGTTGTCATGTTCAACGAAGTAAGGCCCGATGACCCTCTGTGACGTGTAGGAACGTGAGTACGTCAACAATCCCCAGACAATTCAGCAGCTCAAAGACAACCTCTATACAGAAATGTGAGAGCTGCAGCCAGAAATACTGACAGCTGTTATGACAAATGTTGTAAAAAGAGCCATCTCTCTGAAGCCAAAAATGATGATTGGCATCTACGTAACATTGTGTTTCATGAATAATTAAAACATATCTCCATATTGTCAATTTTATTTACAAAAGTAAATCATTAAAAATAATTTTTTTTAAAAAGGAAGAAGTGATATTTGATGTTTAAACCCCTTAGTGACTTTTGGGACAGACTGTATTTATGTACAGCTTTCGTATATAAGCGTGTGCTTTTACGCTTTCATGTGTTTGTTGTGCATTTTGTGTATTTGTATATTTGCATATGTGTTTCTATGTTTTCTTCATAGTGTTGTGGAATGTGCAGTACATCTAGGCTGTTTAAAAAAAAAATATTTTTACACAGCCAACTATTTGAGCCCAATGCAGTCGCTGTAGGGTCTGTGAAGATACAAAGAACGATTAGGAACTGAGAACTCAGACATGTCGTAAAGTGCAAGTAATATGAAGTTGTACATGGTGTTAGCAAACTCGTCATGTAAAACTGATTGTACGTAAATTACCGATGCAGGATTATGTACATTGACGCAGGCGGCATGCAAAATGGTCAGTTGTACAGGTGGTTCCACGCTAGTAAAGAAAATATAAAACCTGAGATGAATGAATGCACGTATGTGTATGTGTGAGTAATTGTTTATCTGTGTATGCGGGCTCGATAATTTGAAAAACCCTGAATGACAGAATGTCCAACACACAGCAATATTATCTTTTAGTTAATAGTAACATGAAAGTGAACGATTAACAGCAAATGGTGTTCACACAAATAAGCATTCAAATAATAAAACTGTTTTAGAAAAGTAATAATTATATTTTCATACATTTTCTTTGTCGGTTCCTTAAAACTTACTTCTGTCATGTCGATAAATAATACCAGCATTATTGTAATTACGGCTATGGGACAGAAGAGCTAAACCCTTTGGTTTGAAATCAGCATTATTGTAATTACGGCTATGGGACAGAAGAGCTAAACCTTTTGGTTTGATATCAGCATTATTGTAATTACGGCTATGGGACAGAAGAGCTAAACCCTTTGGTTTGATATCAGCATTATTGTAATTACGGCTATGGGACAGAAGAGCTAAACCATGTGGTTTGAAATCAGCATTATTATAATTACGGCTATGGGACAGAAGAGCTAAACCTTTTGGTTTGATATCAGTATTATTGTAATTACGGCTATGGGACAGAAGAGCTAAACCATGTGGTTTGAAATCAGCATTATTGTAATTACGGCTATGGGACAGAAGAGCTAAACCATTTGGTTTGATATCAGCATTATTGTAATTACGGCTATGAGACAGAAGAGCTAAACCATTTGGTTTGATATCAGCATTGTTGTAATTACGGCTATTGGACAGAAGAGCTAAACCATTTGATTTGGTTTGATTGTAAGGACCATGTTTATTGCACAAGGACAACTGTATCAGGTTTCTGATCTTCTCACTAGCGAGGATCCCAATGTGTTATATACAGGAATCTTACATTCTATAAATATTTCTGTGGTGAGTAGGTTTCCTAATTTTCTTTAATTTTGCCAAGCAACGGCCGTATGGCCTACTCTTTACGATTTCCAACTGCCAAGGGATTTTTAAGGTGCGCAACTTGTATACGGGGCTTTCTATTTATTTTTGTCCTTATCCGAGAAGGCTAGGCATCCGATCTCACTACATAGGAGACGAAGGAGGGGGAGGGGGGGGGGGGAATTCGACATCCTTAGAAACCACTGGTTCTGGCAAAAATTTCCATCAATTATGTTCCCTGTAATGGGAGCGAACCCAGTATCTTTATAATTAGAGGCGGACGCTATACTTCTTAGCCACTCGGACTTCATAGTGACAAAACGTAATCAGATGCAAGAGAAAGTGAAAATTCTTGATGAGAGATCACAACAAAGTGTCTGAAAATACAGAGAGAAAGGACTCAGATAATGAGAATAAATGCACAAAATGATTACAATACTGAACTTGAAGAAACATCATTACACGTTGCAGAGTGATACAGATATCTTGGCAGCAGTATAGACGGGGTTGGAGGGACAGACCGTGATATCAACATAATAATACAGAGAGCAAGAGGAGCTTTCATTGCATTGTAAAATATATGGAGATCAATAGAAATCAGATCCAATGCAAAAGTGGGAGTTTTCAGCTCAAATGTCAAGGTCAATCCGTCAGTCCTTTTGTATGGAGAACATGGAGAACAAGAAAAACACAACAACCAACATGCTACAGACGTTCATAAATGGATGCTTGCGTAGAATAGATGGGTTGACATGGTATGAAAGGGTCACCAATGTGGAACTGATGACAAAAACTAGCCTGGTGCCAGTGGATGGGCAGTTCTTGTTGTGAAATCCCCGGGGTAAGCGAGGCAGAGTTTGACTAAACAAAATGGATACAAGAACTGGTGACAGAAGTCACAATGATGAAGAAGACGTGGATAAAACTTGAACTGATTTCACGTGACAGGCGGACCTGGCTTGTTGTTTGTTGAAGGACTTGACTCCTTGGGGAACTAACGGGTATTGATTATTTTTTTTTTTTTTTTTTTTTTTTTTTTTTTTTTGCGTACGCCCGCTAATACTCGAGGCGAAATCTCAGGTTATTACTATGTCTAACCTGACATTGATTTTACGTGAGTATCCCTTTTTACTTGTACAGAGACAGGTGTCCCTCGCCATTCAGGCAAATACTCTCCGATTTCGGAGGTACCCATTGCAGCTGGGTCGGCTCAGGAGCCGCCAATCCCTGGTCGACAACACTCCTTCAAATGTTCTCGCCAGGTCTCGAGTTAATCCAGTCCAATTCCCGGTCGACGAAAAATCCTCAAATGCCGTCGCCCGGGTTTGATCCTGAATCACCCGGTCGCCAGAGCGGTGTTGTAACCACTACGCTAGCGCGGCTCCTTATTGATTAATTAATTGTCGTCATTATCTTGGAGGGACAGCCTGACCAATGTCGAGGTGCTCTCACGCGCTGACCTTAAAAGATTGTATTCTCTGCTTAGAAAGCGCAGAGTACTGTGCCGTGACCATGTCCGCCGCATGGAAGATGTTTACATTCCCAAGGTAATGTCTATGAATAATTGGCAGATGAAAAATGAGCAGCAGCCGCGCGACAACAACTGAAGTTCCTAGATGTGTGCACAAGAGACATGAAGGCACTGGAAGATAACCCACTATTCTTGGAGGACGAGACTGCCAATTGAACCAAATGAAGATGCTCACTGTGGCGTTGTGACGGTATTACCTCCCGTCCTCCGCAGTAGTGGTCTAACACTAGCCAACTTGAGAGAATAGAAATGAGGTTCTTCAAAGGTATCTACCTTTACTCAAGATTATTCGTGGCAGAGATAAATATAGAAGAATGGTGCTTCTATTTAAATGAACCTCACATGATTGTAAAGAAAAGCAAGCATAACAACTGATATCATCTAAGCTGTCATGAACTTGCTATTCTCCCGAAATAGTCACTCGTGTTTCTGAGCACCCAGCGGAAGATTATTCACCAGCTATTAATCTTATAGCTCTACCTGGTTGGGAATTTAGAACAATATGACTCATATGGGTGCAAACATACACTTCAATCAATAGTGATTAAACCAACTATAGCTTTACGGTTACAGATAAAGAGGTTTAATATTCACTTACAGTTTAACAATGTAAAATAAATAAAGTTGTTTATAAAACAGAAGCCATGATATTTATCATTATCTGGCTATTTAAACTGTGTGTACAATTTTGAAAATTTGTTAAATATTTTTTTTTGGTTGCGCTGTTAGGGTACTTAGCTTCCAGTATGGGATCGGTGGGCGTCTGCTTCAGCCGCTGTTGATTCCAACAGGTAACATGGATTGTACTTCTCGTCAATAGTCAAATATTATAGCAACAGCACCTCTGTCGCACAAGGCCGAGGTAACTGCTTAGTTGGCAAGTTAAGTGTCTGATGTTGGTGTCTCGCTGTGACGAAACGTCTGTAGTTTGTACTTGTACTTTTGGCCCCTCTCTCACTCTTTCATCCACTCCGGCAGTATTACTTCATATCCTTATTTGTATCTCACTCATCGCTTATTATTTAGCATATTTTGCCTTTCCATTATTTGTGCTCTGAAGCCGCACGCAAACTTGGTTACGTCCTGCCAGGGTAATTAGACTGGTCAGCGGTAATACGCTGATCAATTCAATCAGTGTGACTACCTTTAGATAGCGACGGTGCCTGTTTACCCAAGACGGTCTCGCCCGATCGACATAAAGAATGCCATATTGTCCGTCTGAGAAATCAGTCTGGGGAATTCACACACACAGGTGATAATTAGATTATCGCATCCGCCGGCCCTGTCTGTATCATTATTACAGATACATCTTTCTGGGTAGACAATCTTGGCGGAAGGGAAATAAAAGGTAATCAGTGCACAGATTTATCATGTGAGGTTTCACAAGATGCCACCGGAAATATTACGGCAGTACTGAAATAGGTCACGCGCTAACATTTTAAATTTGATATTTTAGAACACGCGAGGGATGAGTTATGACTTAACGCCTCAACCCACGTAGTGCTGAAAGAGCTAACCATTAGTTTGATTTGAAAAGCCGGAATAAACATTCAATCTCAATGGAAAATTGACTATTAAATTTGTTACATGTGATTTTAAAACCAAACAATAATTGTTTATTCAGTTACTAGAAGTATGAAAGCAAACGTATGAGCAAGATTCCTTAATACACACACACACAGACACACAGACACAGACACAGACACACACATATATATATATATAGATATATATATATATATATATATATATATATATATATATATATATATATATATATATATATATATATATATATATATATATATATATATATATATATATATATATATATATACATATATATATATTATATACATATATATATATATATATATATATATATATATATATATATATATATATATATATATATATATATATATCAAGAGACATCTAGTGATATATTTACTTCCGTAGAGCTACTTCTTGTAAAAGGAAATTCTGCTGGATTTACACCAGCTGAGGGCTTGTACGGGCTATAACCATTGCTTAATTCTTCACAAAAGGCGACAGACAGATATAAGTTAACAATTGCTCGGCCCTATGCAGCATTGTTCTTGACTTCTGAATTATCTTGTGGAAACTACCTTGAGATAGAAGCGTCATTATCCTTCTATCTACATGTCTGTCAAAAGTAATCTTGTGCGAAGTTAAACACCTTTGACGAACTATTTTAGATACTCTTGAGTTTTGGCCTCTGTTGGACCACTACTGCAAAGCAGGGGAGGCAATCCATGACACTCGCATTGACTGTTGGCAACGACACTTGTACCACAAACTAAAAGGAGACAAATGGCTCTACTAAGTATTGTGTGTGTGTATATATACAAATGAAATTTACTGAAGTGCTTGTATAATAAATATGTAAATCATAATATCATCATCCACTCCCTGCTCTCTATGGGGCCTCGGGCCACCACTGCTGTTGTTTCCTTGTTAAGACACTAGCACAAAGCAGTCACCAGCTCCTACAGTGATGGTTCATATGTCACTGTTATTTGCAGTGATGAGGTTGCCAGCCTCAAATGCCATTGTATACCCACAAGCATATTTTACATGTAAAAACGAAAATATCAAATAGTAAAATGTACAAATTACAACTTACCGCGAGATATTTTTTCGGGCGAGCATAGACTTTTGCTCAGGAAACGTCCGAATATTGTCGGGTAACTGGTTTAAGATGCCGTCTCTTTCTGGTGTGTTAGGTGTTTAGCTGGGTACACTTGAAGTAGCATCCTAGAACTTAAGGCGCAAAGTGATGTCTCTTGGTATACTCTCTTCTAATCTTAGAATTCTCTTCCAGTCCTCTGGTCTATCCAATATTTGGGTCCTAATATTTTGTGTTCCTGGTTGTCTTTGATTTCTTCTTGATAAAACTGGAAGTCTGTGAAGCAGTCTAACCACGCAGTAGCATATATAGCGTGATTGTCGCCTACATATCCAGGTTGCTACTTTGAGAAGCCCAGTCAGGAGCAGTCTATCTTAGCATCTCAAATGCGAAACCAATTGCAAATAAATGTCTGATTTTGATAGTCGTCTATTTCCTCACTACCCTTTTCTCATGTAGAACATTACTACATGACAACATAAGATGTGATTTTCAAACTCCATAACCATATAAAGTCTTGTTCTTCCTTTTCGTCTGTCATGTTTACAGCTCACTACTTCACAGACCTAACATTATAATCTCATCCCATATTTTATTTATTTGTAATTGTTTATCTCAACAAATTCCATCTACCGAAAGTATTACATCACTGTCCGCGTTTTAATCTTCCGTAAGATGGTCCTTTCCTACATCCCAGTGTATTTTATTATTTTATGTTTGCGAGCTCGCGCCTTGTCATGGGGCAACTCGATAGCGGTTATAACCCTCAGACAGAAACTCTGGATTAAAAACAGGAATATCGCTCAGTGTAGACCCTTACCAGCGATAAGCGAAAACTCAAAATGGCAAGTTCGCTCCTTCGCTAAGCGTTTCCGATAACAAAGGAGAAAATAACCAGGAGAGAGGTGTGGGTGATAGGTATGCGAACACGTGATAAGAAAAGCTTGAACGATGAAAGCGATACAACGATAAGGAGCGGGTGAGAACAATCAAAATGAAGGGCACATACAAAAGTTAAAGGATGGCACAGGAAATTGTAACGATCGAAGATTTAACTTACCACACTATCCATCTACTTACCTACCTATCTACATACCTACTTACCCTCTTACATACCTACCTACCTGCGCGACCAATTCTTACTCATTGAAAAAGAAGTTCGTTTGTTCAACCTACCTACCTACCTACCTACCTACCTACCTACCTACCTACCTACCTACCTACCTACCTACCTACCTACTTACCTACCTACCTACCTACCTACCTACCTACCTACCTACCTACCTACCTACCTACCTACCTACCTACCTACCTACCTACCTGCGTGCTCAATTCTTAACCCATTGAAAAAAAAGTTCGTTCGTTCGTTCGTTCTACCTACCTACCTACCTACCTACCTACCTACCTACCTACCTACCTACCTACCTACCTACCTACCTACCTACCTACCTACCTACCTACCTACCTACCTACCTACCTACCGACCGACCGACCGACCGACCGACCGACCGACCGACCGACCGACCGACCGACCGACCTACATACCTACCACCTACAAATCTACAAACTACTTACCTACCCACCTAAGTACCTACTTACCAACGTTCCTTTCTTCTTCTCCTCATTTCCTTTCTTCATTCATTCCTTCCTTCCTTCCTTAATTACTTAATTTATTTCTTTCTTTCTAGTGTTTATCATTGAGAAGTTTTTTGTTTGCTGCTGAAAGGGCTCGGGCTTCCCTGTTTGTTTATGTTTTTTTTTTAGATGCATCCATGATCTGATTAACCCAACTATAAGAAATAGCGATTTCTACTTTCATGGGCCGAAGAGCACCTAACAAACCATACACATCCCCCATCCCCCACCAACCACCCTGTTATTTCAAACAAGTAAAAAACATCGCGACAGCTGGGAATAAAATGGTTATTAACGTTTATAATCAATGAGATTCTCTGTCACTTAAACTTTCTAATCGATGAATATTCATAGCTCATATCTTAGTCGAGCGTCGCGACTGGCAGAGTGGTTAGATCATAGCGCATATCTTAGTCGAGCGTCCGACTGGCAGAGTGGTGAGAGTGCTGTTCTTTCGCAGCACAGGTTCCGGGTTCAATTCACGGTATAGTTTCGCTCCTGTCTACCCAGCTGTAAGTGGAATACCTGACTATGCTCTTGAGTTAGGGAAGGAAAAAGGAAGGGAACTGGTCATCCCCCCTCCCTCGATGCTGAACCCAGTATATTGAAATCTCTAACACTTCACTCCCTACGGCAGTATATGCTATGGGACTAAAGAAGAAAATATCGAAGTCAGCCTCGTGTTGTTCCCAGGGAGGGGGAGGGGTCTGAAGAGTCAAAGAACAAACAGACCTACTGCTGCTGTAGACATTAGGCACAAAGCGTTAAATAGGAGGTTATACATAGTGCTGGAAGCTTCATTGTATCAAACAAATTGACAAAAAACCACTGCTGCATATTAATGCTCGGTGCTGATTTCCTGCAAGAGGACCAGCTATAATGGTGGCTACATCCTTCTTAGGAAGCGAAACGGAAAACGATGATATGTCAGTCAAGAAATTCCTACTTCGGTATGTGGAGGCTATTTCCTTTCACGAACGAACATTAATAAACCGTTAAAAAAAGGTCACTGAAGTCCCATAGCAGATGCTGCCGTACGGTAGTGAAGAGACGTCACCATATTAGGTCCAGCATCGAGAGGTGGGGTGATCAGTTCTCTTCCTCGCTGTCTTTTCCTTCCCTAACTCAAAGTCAGTTACCCATTTACAGCTGGGTAGAATTGAACGTGTCTGTACCGTGATTCTAATCCAACATCCTTGCCGCGAGAGAGCAGCGCCTAACCACTCTGTCAGTCGGACGCTATAACATAAATAACATTCACCAATCACTTTTTAAGACACCTAAATTCTCGCAACATCGTTTTGTTTCAATGTCTGTTTTATAACGCAAGGGCAACAACTGCTTGGAATTTATAGTCACTTTTCTCGGTAAGCATTTGTCTTCTCGCGTTGGTATCGAATGCAGTTAAGTTTGAGCTGTGGTCATTTTTGCGCTGGACTGCGCATGACTTGTCTTGTTGTTTGGTCGATCGGTTTCCGCCCACGACTAGTGGAGTGAGCGATTTGGAATGGCGAAAGAGATGCCTCGTTGAAGAGGGGATCTCCGCTATTTTTTGTTCTGTCAGGGATGTGTAGTCCTCTTAATGGATATTTCGTTTATTCGAGATAATACCTCTAGTGTTTTCCCACATGTCGGGAGGCGTGATATTTCTGTGTATTTCATGAAAGCAAGGTAAATTGACTTTTTCATTAACTCTATCGATTTTGGGTCGTGAGCGATTTCGATTCATAGCCTGTCTCCGAAAGTCGTCGCCACGAGATGTTTTTTTCCCAGCTCACATGTCGCTGCATTGTACTGCATCGGTTGATGCATGTACCAAGGACCATTACTTGCTACTTTGTTAAATGAATTAGGTTTGGAAAACCTTTATTATCTAGAGGATATTTTTGTGGACATTATTTATACTTCGGCAGACGTGTCTGTCTTGCTGAAGTCAAACTAAGGAGAGTGAACTGATCTCATACATCTGGTTATCTCCTGGCTGTTATAGAAAAGGATGGAGTTTTCCACCTGACTACATTTACAGCACTATGAAATATAACATGCATCTGACTCATCATTGTAATGCTGTCTACCGTCTATTGCTGTATTGAATGTTGCTGTGATAATGACTGTTTGATGTGCCTACACATTTGCGTAACCATTTTGTCACTGTGGCGTCCACAATAAATAATGAAGAAAAACGTCAACGGCTGTTTCAAGACTCATTGACTTTATACGTCGTGAGTTTACTGACGTCCTATGTGGATTGCCCTGTTATTGTTGTATGAACATTGTTTTGACTGAACACATCTACACACTACACAAAACCAGACATGCGGATACCATCCATCATCATATGGCATCACGCATCATTTGGTGGCCATAAGCTGGTTTGATTCTGGTACTAGCAAACACGGGGTCCCTTACCCACTTCATTTTCAACAAGAATTCATCAGCATCCTTCAAGAAATTAACATTCTTCAATACAGTCAACATCTTCAAAATTTTCAAAGTACTCGGCGTTGCCCGGTAAAAGTCAAAATTTCAATTTTTTGACGGAAACAAGAATTTGACAGTACCCGGCGTTGTTACATGTTGCCGGATAACTCGGACTGCTGTTATCTTTTACGCAAGTCAAGCAAGTTGCTGCTGTCAAGGTTCCAGTGCTGTCGTTTTTGTGAAGGTCAAGTGCCGGTTGAAACGGGTTGTTTTCTGAAGAAGGCCAAGTACCGATTTCCATCAACTTACTTTTGGATTAGAAGGTCAAGTGCCGAAACAACTCAACACACAGTACTTCAGAAGCTCTTGTACCATCGTGTTAGCAGTGGAAGCAGTTCAGATGTGCCATCATCGTTGGAGCTTCGCTCTTTAGGACGTTGATTGACATCCGTTTTTCTGCTGTTCGACGATTGGAAGCCTATAAGTTAAGTGGCCTGTTTGTATGTAAACTGTGCCCTTATACTTCTGCTGAGTCTTCTGTGTATCATCTCATTCTATATGTTATATGTCTATATGTTATTTGTATATTTATATGTTTATATTTCAGCGGGTTCTCGGTTGGGTGGTGTCTCCGTTAGATTATGCCACGTCATAGAGGTCGTCTATTGTGAGCGTTTTCTGTAGGGTTTGCAAATTTCCGATACTGGAATTTGCTAAGCGACTTCTGTTGCTATTTATGTTAGCTGTGATGACATGTTTTAATATTGTTTTCGTTATTATTTCGCATTCTTTAGTTTTGTTTTGATTTGTTTGTATTTGTTAGCCTACTCTTGTCTATAATTTAGTTTCATACAACATTTTTGTTTATACACTGTGGTGTCATGTATTTTGTTTAATTCTATCGCAGATATCGTCACATTTTTTGTGATATTTCATTAATTTCTGCTTTATTTTTAGTTGATTTCTGCGAAAGTTTTTGTATTGTTGCTGATCTTTGTTATTGTTTACATTGTTATTGTTTACATTGTTTGTATTGTTTACATTTTCAATGTTTACATTCTGCATGTGTTTACATAGTCATTGTTTACAGTTATAGTAATTAGTTAATGGGCTATGCTAATGCACTGTTACTACTACACTGATGATAAATGAATGATGAATAGTGTCGTGCACTATTGAATGAGAAGTGCACTTATGATCAAGAATTGAGTGCTGATATTTCATATACAAGTTCTTTGATTGGAGACTTGTTTCCCACAGAGACTGGGATAATATAAGGTGATGTGAATATACAAGTGTTTAATTAAGACTTGTTACACTTAGGTTTGAAATAAATTAGTTAATTATTTCAGGTTTTGGACTCATATGTTAGACAACATGTCTACATTTGAGCACTTTATTGAGCAGGGTAAATTGCTTGGCAAGACTGGTGATAAGTTAGAAGAATTTGCAACTGCTCGATATGATAAAGCAATGGAAGCTGAACAAAAGAAACTGCATATGGAAGCTGAACAAAAGAAACTGCAGATGCAGGTGGATGAAAAAAGATTCCAAATGGAAATGGAAAAACAAAAAAGGGAATCAGAAGCTGAGGAAAGAAAACTCCAGCTACAGCTAGAAGCTGAGAATAAAAGACTTGAAAAAGAGGCTGAAAATAAAAGACTTGAAAAAGAAGCTGAAAATGAAAGACTTCAAAAAGAGGCTCAGGCTGAGGAAAGAAGATTACAGAGAGAGTCTGATGAGAGGAAAGAGAAAGCAAAAATGGAACATGAAGAAAAGGTCTTAGCTTTAGAGTTGGAAAAATTGAAATTGACGAGCATGAGTAATGGTAATGATTCAAACAAGGGTTCATCTTCTGGTAAGGCTAATAATGATACTTTTAAGATTAAGTTACCAACATTTAGTCCTTCCAGTGATGACATAATGTTCTATCTGGACAGATTTGAACAAGCATGTACAGCTCATAACATAGACAAAGCAAAATATGTTTATCAGTTATCAGGGATACTGACAGGTAAAGCTCTAAGTATATTAAATATGGTGGATGAACCTGACAAGAACAATTATGAGGTTGTCAGGGCCGCTTTGTTAAAGAAATATCAGCTTAACGAAGACGGCTATCGTCTACAATTTAAAAACATGTTACCTGAAAATGGAGTTGAATTCTCCGAGTTTATTGCAAGAATACGCATTACTTTCTCACGATGGGTTGAACTATCTAAGACGGAAAAAACTTATGAAGGACTTATGGACTTAATACTTAGAGACAAAGTCATGTCGTCTGTCAATGAGTCTTTCCTTGCTTTCCTTCATGAACGTAAACCTAAAACAATAAAAGAAATGGAAGATTTCTGTTGCCAATACGTAACTGCGCACCCACACATAACCATGGGTAACTCTAAGGTGAAAGAAGGTTTACCAGTTGCTTCGGCAGCTCCGTATGGTCAAAACTTTGCTCGTAGATCCCAACAAAATTTTGATAGAAAGGGTAGCGGTAATTTCTGTCAAAATCATGGAAATCAATTTCATGGTGATTCTTCTTCGAAGAATTGGAGACAACCTGATAGTACTCGTTACTATCACCCTAATAATTATAAGCATTTCAAAAGAGGATATGGTAATAGAGGTTATTCCTGCCGAAGACCTCAAAACCAAACAAATAGATGTTCGCATCAATGTGAACATGATAGTAATCGTGGAAACTGGTATTCGAACCAGGATAACAATTACAATAGAGACAATAATAACTGCAGAGATAATAATAACTCTGATAACTTCAGAGGTAATAATAGTCGGGGTAGATCTCAACACAAAAAAAAAAGAGATATCAGCAGGCTAATGCTGTACAACAGGAAACTGAGGGAGCCTGTAATCATGTTGTTGATAGTAAAAAACTTTGACGCTGTCACTAGTTCTGCTTTTGACTTTGAGAGAGCAAACAAATGCCCCCAATGCAGTACTTTATTCGAACCGGGTACCATAACTACTTTGAGTTGTGGTCACCCACTTCCCGCTCTTCCTGCTGCTGTTGCGCATGACGGGAGGGGTTCTTTAATCCTACATAAGGGTCTTGTTAATGATACTCCGGTCTCACTACTTTTCGATTCCGGATGCACCACTATTGGTGTTAGACAATCGCTTGTAGATCCATCTTGTGCTACAGGAAGGGTTATTAAATGTGACACATTTGGCGGCACTCTAGAAAAATATCCTACTGCTGTAATTCGCATTGCCACTCCTTTCTTTACTGGAGATGTGCATGCTTGTCTCTTACCTAATCCTATTGCGGACCTTATTATTGGTCGTATTCACGGAGTTAGGGAGTGTACCCCACAGCAGATTGCTGCTTGGGAAGATAATAACATGCAAGCTACAAATGCAGTAGTTACAAGAGCACAAGCTCTACAAACACCCGAAACTTCACTGAATAGTGATAATGAAGTTGATAGCCAAGATAGTCACTTAGTGATTACTCGTGACTCTTTCATAAAATTGCAAGAAGAAGATCCTTCTTTAAAAAAATTCTTCGTTCTTGCGAAGAAAGGTGATCCGAATCAGGATACAAATAGAAAATCTTGGATTGCAATGAGAAACGGCGTACTTGTACGTATGGTACAAGATTCGACTACGTCGGCACATTCGCAAATTCTTGTTCCCAAGAGCATGAGAGTCCAAATATTACAACATGCTCATGACTCGCAATGTGCTGGACATATGGGTTTTGCCCGTACGAAGTCGAGAGTCCTTGCGGCTTTCTTTTGGCCTTTTGTCAATAAGGACATTCGTATTTACTGCCGATCATGCAAGGTATGTCAGGAGGTCAAATCTAGAGGACCACGACATGCTGCGCCTATCCAGGCTGCTGACATTCCTATTCGGCCGTTTCAGAAAATGGCCATAGATATTATTGGCCCATTTAAGGTCAGGTCGGCCAGAGGACATCAGTTTATCCTTACATGTGTCGATATGTGCACACGTTGGCCAGAGGCTATTCCTCTTAAGAGCATATCTACTACAGATATCGCAGATGCTCTTTGGTTGATATTTTCTCGCTTGGGGTTCCCCAGAGAAATATTGTCAGACCATGGCACTCAACTCATATCTGACACTATGTCACAGGTAATGTCTACCTTACATATTGAACGATCTCTCAGTAGTATCTACCATCCTATGTCTAATGGGTTAGTTGAGCGTCTGAATAGAACGCTCAAGACTTTGCTTGGTAAGATAACTGAAGATCATCCTCAAGATTGGGACAGGGTTTTACCCGCGGCTCTCTTTGCCTATAGAGAAGTCCCTAATGAACACACAGGATTTTCTCCCTTCGAACTTGTCTTTGGCGCGCGTCCACGCGGCCCTATGTCTTTATTACACGATCTCATCACTGCCGATGATATTAGCGATGAAACTCAATCCTCATATGAGTATGTCATTGCTCTTAGACAAAAGATCATTGAGGCATGTAAGCTAGCAACTGCTTCATCAGAAATTGCTAAAGAGAAGGCAAGACAGTTTGCTAACAAGAATAGATGTCTACGACAACTTTGTCCAGGTGACAAAGCATTCGTCCTACTCCCCAGTAGGGAAAATAGACTTCTTATTGCATGGAAAGGTCCGTATGCAATAGTCTCTCGGATTTCCGATGTTGACTATGTGGTCGATATTGATGGAAAGCATAAAACTTTCCACATAAACATGCTTTCGGAATTTCACGAACGTCCGGACTATTTGCTGCCTATTTTCCAGGCAACGGATGATGCTCCTGCACCTCACGGTCATTATTCATCCCTGTCTGTCATTCAGGATGAGGAAGCTACCTTCTCTGATGTCAACCTTCCCCTTCCAGTGGTTCCATTACATTCCACGGAATCTTGGAAAAACGTTTCTGTTTCTCCTAATCTTTCTGGTGACGAACATCGACGAGACTTGTCGATGTTACAAACATTTCAGGATGTTCTCACTGACATTCCTGGACACACAGATGTCATAGAACATGACATAATTCTTACCGACAATAATCCAATTAGGGTTAGGCCGTATCCTATTCCTATACACTTTCAGTCGCAAGTGGAAAAGGAATTGGATGAAATGATTCAATTAAATATAATTGAACCATCGACTTCACCATATTCTTCTTCCATGGTTATTGTCCGGAAGAAGGATAAGAACATACGAATTTGCGTTGATTATCGCAAATTGAATCAGGTCACAAAGTTCGACGCTGAACCGATGCCTTTGTTAGAAGATCTACTGATTAGACTTTCTAATTCTAGATTCTTCACTAAACTTGATTTGTCTAAAGGTTATTGGCAAGTGCCTTTAGCAGAGCATGCCAAACCTCTTACTGCTTTTTCTACACCTAGGGGTCTATTTCAATGGAATGTTATGCCTTTTGGTCTCATGAACGCCCCTGCCACTTTCGTTCGCATGATGCGTCGAATTCTGTCACATCGTTCGGATGTCATCGCATACTTAGATGACATCTGTCTCTTCAGTGATACCTGGGAAGATCACTATTTAGGGTTATATGACTTACTGTCCACTCTACGTGAGAATAATTTGACAGCAAAACCTTCTAAAGCTTTTGTTGGTTTTGGTGAAATCTCTTTCCTGGGTCATCGTGTTGGTCATGGTCTCTTGAAGACAGAAGACCACAATACTTCCAAAATACTGAACATCTCTGTTCCTAAAACGAAGAAACAAGTTAGGAGTCTCTTAGGTTTAATTCAATTTTATGGGAGATTTATTCCAAATTTATCTTCGATCATGGCACCTCTCTCAACATTGTTGAAGAAAGGTTCGCCTAATCTGGTCCGTTGGTCTGAAGAATGCCAATCTTCACTAGACCAAATCAAGAATATATTTTCTTCTCCTCCCATCTTAAGATTACCTACTCTTGATAGGACTTTTGTTCTTCGGAGTGATGCTTCATCCACTGGGATTGGAGCAGCACTGATGCAAGAATATGCAAATACTCGCATCCTGTTATGTACATTTCTAGAAAACTAAATGCGGCAGAGAGGAACTACTCGGTTTTAGACCGTGAGTTGTTAGCGATGGTTTGGTCAATTCTAAAGCTACAAAGATTCCTCCTGGGCGCACATTTCATTCTAGAGACTGATCAGAAAGCTCTTACAGCTATTCAGACTAAGAATTTGAAGAGTTCGAGATCCACTCGATATGCTATAGCTCTTCAACCTTTTCACTTCACGGTACGAGCTATCCGTGGTGCGGATAATGTGATGGCTGACATTTTGTCTAGATGCCCACATGACTCCAACTAATACTTCTGTCCTATATTTCTATATATTACAGAGTCATAACACACCTATATTTCTACAATAGATTAGCACATCTGTACTTACTTTATATGTACACACTATCGTGCTTTGTTGTCATCTTCTTCTGTTCGTTTTTTAAGATGATAGAGGAGGACTGAGTAGTTAATATAAGGGCCGTTAGTTTACTAAACAGCCACAATTATTAATAATGTATTGTACCTTATGAAGCATATTAGTTATTAATTAGCATTATATTGCTTGTACTTTCTCAGAATGTCATTGTTGAGCTGAGGACTTACCTTACGAGTTCTAGATTGTGTACTTACCCTCGGAATACCAGAGCATATATCCTGGATCGTCATGTAGTTTAACTTTACTATGTACTTATTTCATTACATGTCAAAGAATGTACTATTTAAATTTTCCTATCAGATTTGTACATCCATTTTTAAAGACAATATTAGAGTATGCTGTTTAATGATGATTATAGTAACTTGCATACGTATATTGTGTTTACATGCTAACGTGATGTGTGTTGGTGACACCTCCCCGATGTGAATATTTTTTGAGACATATTTATTTTTCTGTTGAGGTATATCCTCACCAGACACTCTATAATTAGCCTATTGTTTGGCAATTTAATTAATTATCAGCGCATAATTCGTGCGTTTTGAGCCGCTTATCGCTTGCTCTTTGATATTGAAAAAAAAATATGTTCCACATTTTTTTTTTATCGGGAGGAGGTGGTGATATGTTGCGTGATAAATTCTCGCAACATCGTTTTGTTTCAATGTCTGTTTTATAACGCAAGGGCAACAACTGCTTGGAATTTATAGTCACTTTTCTCGGTAAGCATTTGTCTTCTCGCGTTGGTATCGAATGCAGTTAAGTTTGAGCTGTGGTCATTTTTGCGCTGGACTGCGCATGACTTGTCTTGTTGTTTGGTCGATCGGTTTCCGCCCACGACTAGTGGAGTGAGCGATTTGGAATGGCGAAAGAGATGCCTCGTTGAAGAGGGGATCTCCGCTATTTTTTGTTCTGTCAGGGATGTGTAGTCCTCTTAATGGATATTTCGTTTATTCGAGATAATACCTCTAGTGTTTTCCCACATGTCGGGAGGCGTGATATTTCTGTGTATTTCATGAAAGCAAGGTAAATTGACTTTTTCATTAACTCTATCGATTTTGGGTCGTGAGCGATTTCGATTCATAGCCTGTCTCCGAAAGTCGTCGCCACGAGATGTTTTTTCCCAGCTCACATGTCGCTGCATTGTACTGCATCGGTTGATGCATGTACCAAGGACCATTACTTGCTACTTTGTTAAATGAATTAGGTTTGGAAAACCTTTATTATCTAGAGGATATTTTTGTGGACATTATTTATACTTCGGCAGACGTGTCTGTCTTGCTGAAGTCAAACTAAGGAGAGTGAACTGATCTCATACATCTGGTTATCTCCTGGCTGTTATAGAAAAGGATGGAGTTTTCCACCTGACTACATTTACAGCACTATGAAATATAACATGCATCTGACTCATCATTGTAATGCTGTCTACCGTCTATTGCTGTATTGAATGTTGCTGTGATAATGACTGTTTGATGTGCCTACACATTTGCGTAACCATTTTGTCACTGTGGCGTCCACAATAAATAATGAGAAAAACGTCAACGGCTGTTTCAAGACTCATTGACTTTATACGTCGTGAGTTTACTGACGTCCTATGTGGATTGCCCTGTTATTTTTGTATGAACATTGTTTTGACTCTACCAACCAGTTATCTCAGCTAAGATAGAGCTATGGACGGTGACCGAGAATCATGTTTCTTGATATGTCAGCGCTCTGAAATACTCGCTCTAGACAAAAGATGTCAGATCTTCCATGTGTCGCCACTAATCAGTGATCAATGCTCAGGACATCATCCCATTTGGTGAAACAATCAAGCGAGCAGCGAGATACACTCCTTTGTCTCGGTGATCTAGATTAAAAGACTATGAAGCATTGAACCCACCACAGCTGGTTCTCTTATAGGAAACCTCTACCAAAGTATTTAAGGCCTCTTGCAAAGGTAGTTTCTACAGCACTTAGTTGAACATGATGAAATTGCCAGCCGCATGCACAACTTCTTACTAATCGCCTCTTACGATTTGTCTGAGGAAGCAACAGGCATAGTATTTCTTTGCTATCGTCAAATATCCCCGGGAAGGATAAGGGACAATTGTACAGTTGAACATCTCACTGACATCGAGTCATGTCCCTTGCTTGTAACCTGTATACAAGGGGCCGGCTTCTAGTCATCATTGGTGATGGCTTGATAGATCTATAAGTTACCGAAAACCGGAGATATAATTTTTAAGCTAACGAAATTATTTAACTAGGTTTCCACAGCGCATCTGAGGAAGGTGGGTGAAGTAACAAGAAGAGACATGGTCCGCAACCAGAAGATACGTCAATGCCTAAAAACCCAGTCCCTGCAGACCTAAGTAGAACAGTCCCAACTAAGATGGCTTGGCCATGTCTGCAGAATGGGAGATGATCCGCTACCACGACAAGTATGGGAAACTACAACATTAGGTATTCTCTGAAGGACCAAGGACTGGAATGGAACCAGGCCAGGAAGAAGACAGCCGATAGGATAGTATGATGCACTCTCTTCCACACCTCTTAAAGTATTTTTTTCCGCATTCTCAGTGAACAATAATCTTTTATATGGTGAATGTCACGGATTGCCTCCTCTGATGTGCAGTAGTGGTCCAACATAATTTATTTCACCTTTCCCTCCCTGCTCCATATGGAACTTGGGACTACTTATGTTTTAGTTATCTTTAAGAAACTAGCGATAAAACAGTCACCAGCCCTTTCAGTGGTGGTTCATGAAATCATCTTTCTATATGCTGAGATTGCCAGCCTCAAATGACTTGGACTTCCACTAGTGATTTTCACATATTGATATTCACATGGCAATATATACACATTAGTTCACATGTTAGTAATGAAAAATGTAAAATGCACAACTTATGCCAATCCTGGCTCACAGACTTTTTTCTCAGATGAATAAAGTCACATGAATCGGCCTCTTACACGTATTCTTGAGGGGCGTTACTTTTAACATTAATTCCCACCATGTGTGTTTAATTTTCCTAAGATTTAGGTTCCTTATTAAAATATTAACGTTTTCCTGGGCGATGTAAGTCCGTCCAAAATACTCCAATAAAAGACCAGCCTGATAAATGGAATTCTGAATTCTAACTTCTGGCAGTCTGGTGTCGTCTTTTGGCAATTGATTTCTCACAGTGAACTAGACTTGCAAAAATTGTCAGATTATATTGCAAGTCTGCCCTCGCATTTGCTTGTTACGAGGCTAATCAGAACGTTAATCGTTTTCAAACATTCGTGTGGTGGGGGGAAATTTCAAAATTATTTCCGACATGGAAAAATTATGTGCATGATGCAGAAGTCACCTCTCCCATATATGATAATAAAACATTCAATTGCCTTGCAGCAAACTCACCAACACATCTGCAGACTCGTACAACAATGTGTTTCAGATGTAACAACTTATTACTTTCATATAAAGTAATGTCTTCGTGAAAGTCGGACAGGAAACGATTATGTCATTTATGTCTGTCCATAAGGTGTCTCACAGACGAGTAATCTCGTTATCTGTTGCTTGAGCACACACAGTCTGTCTCTTTACCACCTTGGCGAAGACGCACCCTTGCATCATCAGCGATTAACAAACACGCTGGGGTGATTTTAGTGTTAATCTGTCGCGGCCAAGGTATGGTACACGAGAATTTACCAACATGACTGTCGTTTCAACATTGCATCACCTGTCTACTATTTGAGCAGGGATGGTCAGGTAAACAGACAAGAAGAATTATTACTAAAAGGAGTGTAAGAATGAAAGTACAAAATATATGCTACTTAGCAGAGCAAGAAAGAGGTGCAGACCATGGAAAAGCACGCAATTTGTCAGTACAACAAATTAAAATGAGTACTGCCGGAGTGAAAGAGAGATCGGGAAGGTGTCACCCCAAATCCATCTTGTGACATTAAAGTTAATTTTCGGTAAAATATTGTTTAGTATGAATAATCCACCGTTCTGTAGATGGAATTATAGGGGGCAGATTGTTTGGCCCAGATAACAGTTGCATATAGCCTATTTTTATTCTAAATTTGTAATGACCTCAAACACTCTTAACCATGCATTGTGCTGAAATTCTCCTTGTGCAATCTAAGGGCGGAGGTTGTAGCACATATGTAGTTGTCAGTGTACAATGAAGATGATCCCTAAAGCCAAAACCAAACCAAACAATACAAACCAAACAATACAAACTAAACAATACAAACCAAACAATACAAACCAAACAATACAAACCAAACAATACAAACCAAACAAAAATGGCATGATTTTATCTACCCTTTTTAAATTTTATTTTAAGAAAGCTTAAAGTTCCAAAATATGTGACCTCACAAGTCCATGGTTGCATGTCGATGATAAATGCCTTTTGCCTACCGATATTTCTTGTATTGTCAGTCCAAAGAAGTTTAACTTATACACTCACCCACAATGTGCATTTTTACTTGTGAATTGTTATCACATTTCTTCTTAAGCGTCCGTTTTTATTTCCCAGGAAACTTTACTTAGGTTTTTATTTCAAACAAAAACATAACTGAAAAGACACTTTATAATCTTGAGCTACGATGACGTAAATTTGGCTACCTATCTCAGCGCACGCACGCACGCATACACACACGCACACACACACGCACGCACGTACGCACGCACACACACGCATGCACACACACACACGCACGCACGCACACACACACTCCCTTCACACCCACACACACTCACACACTGTGTCTTCACTTATGCAATCTCTTACCTTCTTCCTTCTTCCTGTTGAGGAGAAGAAAAAAGAAGTTAATGGATGTTGCATTATACAAAAAATAACCAAATCAAAACCAAGTAAAAAAATAATTGACATTAAATTGAAATCAAGCACTAATTAAAAACAGTATTAAAGAACATAAAATAAAAACTAACGAATCAAACATAAAAATAAAAAACATAAATAAAAAAAACGTGTAACAAAAATGCCATGCAAGTTATTTAAATGGAACTAAATAATTCAAATAATTTGCTTGTTTGATTTATTGGTTAATTAGGTTTTTAGTCTTTGCGCTCTGTTGCCTCACGAAAACTTGTTTTCCTCACATCTTTGTACTGGTAATCTTAAGTTCAAAGGTCATTTTAAGTGTTACATTGTGGCCCTGGTTCTATTTCTTGTAGCTGATAAAGGATTTTCTCACGAAACGTCTCGTATCAACGAGTTCTACATTTGTAAAATTGATATACATACCAGTTTAGTCTCTTTCATGCACTAAAATTGATGTGATCTTGCCGCAGTGGGTTCCGTGACAAATGTATTTTACTTGATGAAGTTGCCTCCTACGACATGCCTGAGGGAGCAGCAGTTCTTGGGTTCCCCAGAGACCGCCTAGAACTACACAGGGCGTACTAGACATGCCATGCTTGAACATGCTGCGCCCTCTAAACCCCAGAGACGAACTACAAAACAATACGCCACTGCAATTCTTAATCGACGATCTCCAACGACAGACCAGAAACCACAATCAGATGACACACCCATTCCTGCTGTCTGCGTGTTTGAAAGCAAATTGTATTTCTTCCCTGTACAACCGGACCCTGTCAAAGAGACAACACTGCACCACTAGATGACGACTCACTGTTCGTACCTGAAATAATTCTGGTAGCGCGCTGTACCTGTGTCCCCACGTAGTTCCCAGGAGTCTTCGAATAGACAAGGGAAGAATAATGTTACTGTTCTCTCAGGCATAATATAAGCTTGTGTCTGGCAACCTCATCATATAAAACAAATTACTAAAGAATCCACCGCCGTAAGAGCACATGCAAGCTGTGAAGCAGGAGAGATTCAAGGCGACCAGCTGGACTAGAGACTACATGTTCTATAAGGAGGCAAAAGAAGAAAAAATATGGGTGCGACTTAATTAATACTGTTCCTCATTTCAGCCGTAACGGTTATATCGCATCACAGTCATCATGAGAATGTACAAACACATGCAGTAAAAACGAAATCTGGAGACTTTACCTGGGGCTGCCAATGAACTTGCCAGGAGTAGAAACACAGCTACAACCAGAAGGCTTTGAAGCTTTGCCATGATGAAAGTCGGATGAGTATGCAACTGGAAGAGAGTAAAATACTGTTTAAACATTTATCTGCATTATTACTGTTATCTGTTTTCTTGTAGAATAGTCACAGATGGTTATAATTGTCTGCCTGTGTCTGTTCAATCTCCTTTTTCATGTTACCGCTAACTTATTCTGTCATTTTTGATTTTAACAGCTCTTATTTTCTCTCCGATTCCGTCAATCTTGCTAGAACACAGTTAGACACATCACTTCGCACGTGCAAAGCGGCTGGATGTCTAACAATCTTTTAATTTTTATGTTGGCATTCAGGGAAACTAAGAGTGCCCCTGGTCTCTTTGATGTGGAGGAAACAGGAACACTTAGCTCCTCTAAGTTTACGGAATTTTTATGCCGAAAAGGTCTCTATGTAGCAAGCAGCTAGTTTCTGTGTCCCTCGGTCACTCTGAGAATTTTCTCTTTCTTTCATTTCAAGCCGCCTTCGACCCTTCATCCTGAACAAGGGCGAGCATCCAACGGGAGATCGTAAACACTCTTACGTCGGTCTTACGTGGATCTGCACACGCGCGGGAAGCGTTCTTCGAACACCTGGCATTCTTCTTCGTATTTAAGTTCTTCTTCTTCTTCTTCCTCGTTCGTCCTGAAAAGGACGTTGGTTGCGTTGTGTCTGTTTCCAGCGAAGCTGCGATATCTGCGCCTTTCGGCCGACACATCCGACTTCAGCACGGCATTTTTTAGGACCGGGTTTGCCTTCCCATTTCGATCCGCACTCGCTCAGCCAGCCTGCACTGCTGCAGACTGTTTCCAGGACCACCACGTGGAGGTGGAGTGCGGTCTTGACCAGCTCTGGTTCGCTGGTCCTGACGCAGGCAGTCAAGCTATGAGTCGCTGACTGCGGTCTCTATTGCTGCGTCTTGAGGTCCCGTATTTAAGTTCATTTCTCTATCATTTCTTACCAGTTCAACATGGTTTTTAAAAGAAATTCCAAAATATGCTATTTTCTAAGTTAGTATGTTTTTAATTTTCACTGGATGGTTTCTTTGGTTAATCTGTATGTATCTGGTGCGAGTCTTTCACCAGTTTGGACTACTGACTCAAATCCTTATTTGTTTTTTATATGTTAGCTTTAGTTTTTGTAATATAGTGTTTTATTAACTTTTGCATTTCTGAAGGGGTCTTTGTGCCTATGAGATTTTCTACACTCACTTCTACCTTGTGGTTACTACAGTATGTCTTAATGTTTTGCCTGTGTTGGTCATATTTCTTGCAGTCCACCAGAAAGTGTCTAATTGTGTTTGGTTCTTGACACTCTTCACATGTGGGTTCCTCAATCATGAAATATCCAGTTTCAAGCTTGAGCCTCAGCAATTTTTTATTAATTGGTATTTTTAGTTCATCTTTTATTTGACATTTTTTGCTTGGTTTTTTTAAGGATTTTATATGAGTGTCTTGCTTTTTTACTTTGGTCCCATGCTGTTATCCACTCTTTAGTTATTGCTTGAGCAACTAAGCTCTTAATTTCAAACTTCCCTAAGCCTACTTCAATTTTGTTATGGCTAGTTCTCCCCCCTTTGGCTTCTTTGTCTGCAAGCTCATTTCCTACTATCCCCACATGTGATGGTATCCATGTTAGTGTTGCACTGCATCCTATAGTTTGTAGATGTGTATTAACCTGTAGTATTTCTTCTATAATATCTGGCCTGCTACATTCATTTCTGTTTCTGATAGCTAATACTGATGATAGGGAATCTGTGAGAATGGGTACTTTTTTTGGTGGATTTTCTGCAGCTTTTTCTAAAGCTTTTAGGATTGCCACTAATTCTGCTGTAAAGATGGATGTATTACCTGTTACTTTGTATCTTTTATAAATTTTTAATTTTGGTATTGCTATTCCTGCTCCTAATTGTCCTTCTTCATCTTTTGACCCATCTGTATATATATTTAGGCTTTTATTTATATAACTACTACTACAACTATAACTACAAAAGGAAAAATACCGACTAGAGATAATATAGTATAAAATAAATACAAACAAAAAAATATTACAATAAAGGAAACACGTCCTGATATAACCAACAACTCCATGTACATGGTAGATGGTTGAAAGGGGCGTGCTACAAAGAAAAGTAGCAAACACATTAATTTAAAAAAAAAATGTCTTACCAGTTGTCTATTCAAGGATTTGATCGTCTAGTGACGTTATTGAGTTGAAAGCTAACAACTGTTAAAGAGTGTAAATAGGAATTCTTTCATTTGGTAAGCACATTTGCTTAGTCAATTTTTCGTGGGTTTTTTTTTTTCTTCAACCAATCAATACCCTTTAGTTCCCCAAGGAGCATAGGCCTTCAAGAAACACATGCCGAGTATTCCTGTCCTGTGCCATCCGCTCAAGTTCTTTCCATGTTTTCCTCATCATGTTCTCTTCTGTATCTAGCTCTCTTTTCTCCATGTGTGTCCTATCCATCGCCAGCGTCTTCTTCTCTTGTTCCACTGGCACTTGTCTGGTTCTCGTCATCAATTCCACATTTGTGACTTTGAGACTATTATATTTTTTTTCTTGGTAGATTAATAATATAGTTAGGAGACTTAATTAGTGTATTTCTCTTAATATATATGGCTTAATATAGAGTAATTGTTGGACATAACCCGGGAGGCATTTCTCTAGCTACCAATTTTAACCTCAATAATAAGTACGGCAAGACAGAAGATATATTTGACAGATATATAAGTTGAAGACAGAAAGGGGAGATGATTTATTTTATTTTGGTGTTGTATGTTCCATTTTAAATAGATGTATAATTAATTGTTTATAGAGTATTAATACTCGTTTGATAGTAATTTTATAACGTCCAGTACAGTCCCAATTACCTATGTTAATGTGGGCGCTTGTAATTTCCCATTCAAGTTGGGAATGAGTGAATATTTTTGTTTATAATGATTTGTTTATAATGTTGGCATAATATCGAGTGAGTGAGAGGTCAGACTAGTGCCCTAGATTCTATAGAGAGTTACGTCAACTATGTCAGAATCGAAAACGAGGCTGAACGACGTAGACGCCATTTTCGACTGGACACTACCAGGGATAGTAGCAACAATAGGCATCAAATAAGATTTTTTTTTTTTTAAATTAACGAAGAAAAATATCCCGTTCAACCTCTGATGGGTTATAATTAGGATATATATTGTTTTCAATTCCAAATAATATGAACAACTGCCGATATGAGAAAGTGGCCTCACATTTGTCAAATCATTGTAAATAGGGACAATCACAATTATGCTTATAAGTTAAAATAAAAAAATAAAAATAAAAAAAATCAAGAGGAAACTGTGAACAAGAATAATATTAAAGTGGAGGGGTGTAAAGGCCTGGTGGTTCCAGTTATATAATTGACTTTCATCTGTTAAAAGTCATATGCATTGTAAGAACAGCATCAGACCTTCACATTCCCAGCCACCAATATTAACATTTGTACGTGTTAAATATTGTTTGGCTATATTATGCAGTTCCCTAGGTCTGTCTATTCTTAACACCTCTTCTATATTTATATGATATTATTTATATATATACAGTAGAACTCCATTTATCCGAACCCCATGGGACCGAGCATCGTTCGGATAATCAAATGTTCGGATAATTGGATTACATGATGTATCGAGTACATGTACACATATTTCTAAAAATTATTAACCATCACAAGGAAAATACACTATAAAACATTTACTTGTACTGTAATAATAATACCCACACTGTATTAGATCACTGTATCACCAAAATCTTTCATTACACTGCAGTGCATGTACTACTTGTATTAATTTTTTTTTTTTAAGAAAGAGAAATGTTTTCAAAATAACATTACAAATGATTCAAAACCAGGCACAACTTACGTATACATGTACTTGCACAGATGTAGCCCACTATTTAAAATAATGAGGAATCCTCTTTTGCACCAAACTGGATAGTCTGCTTTTGGCTGCTAAGTCCCGCATTCTCTTCAACAGCAGAAGCTGTGTAGGACAGCTGTCATCTTCTTGCTCGTACCAAGCCATCGCTGTTTCTAGTGCTATAAAGGCCTCTTCAGGACTTGGTCGACGTTTTGGGTTATCTTCATAATCTACAAGTACATCACGTACTTCTGAGGTGTCTTCATCATCGGTCACTACATGTATTTGGTTTTCTTCTTGCACAAAAGACAAAATTTCTTCGTCATTCAAAAACTGAAAACCAGAATCATTATCATCTTCTAGCCACATGTGTGCATCATCTTTGTCACAGTCCGAAAATCCGGGCATTGCTTGAAACAGTTCCACAACTTCATTTATACAATCATCATTTGTGTCCACTGCAGTAGTTTCATTTCCTCCTTTTTTTCCCAAGCAATCTATTCCAAGCCTTGTTGAGATTATCTTGTGACTGGGTGGTCAAAGCATCAGCTAACATAAAGCAGCAGTCTTTGAGATTAAGCTTTTTGGAAAACGCCACCACACTTTCTTCATCTTCAGCCAACAATAAACGACGCATGACTTCCTTCTTGTACATCTTTTTAAGCTTTACTATAACACCCTGATCCATTAGTTGAATCAGTGCTGTTACATTGGGAGGCAGAAAAATTACTTTAAAATTTGCATCAACTGCATTCAATGTATCCGTCTCTGGATGAGATGGTGCATTGTCCAGTAGAAGAATTACTTTTCCAGTTTTCTTTTCTTATTCTTTCAACCTCTTCACATTTGGGATGAACTGATTTGTATACCAATCGGGACCCCAAGATGCAGCAATAGTGAATGCAGTCAGCGACCCATAGCTGTACTGCTTGCATCAGGACCAGCGAACCAGAGCTGGTCAAGACCGCACTCCACCTCCACGTGGTGGTCCTGGAAACAGTCTGCAGCAGTGCAGTCTGGCTGAGCGAGTGCGGATCGCAATGGGAAGGCAAACCCGGTCCCTAAAAAATGCCGTGCTGAAGTCGGATGTGTCGACCGAAAGGTGCAGATATCACAGCTTAGGTGTAAACAGACACAACGCAACCACCGTCCTTTTCAGGGCGAACGAGGAAGAAGAAGAAGATTTGTATACCAATCAAGAAATATTTCACTATTCATCCACGCACTCTTCTGTGCTTTGTAGCACAATGGGAGACATGTCACACTCTTTAAACAACGGGGTTTTTTGGCTTTGCCGATCATTAGCACCGGTAAACGATGACTTCCACTGGCATTCACGGCTACCAAAATTGTTACTCTCTCTTTGCACTTTTTAAACCCAGGGGCAGCTGCTTCGCGCTGAGATGCAAGTGATTTTTGAGGCAATGATTTCCAGTATAAGCCAGTCTCATCGGCATTATACACATCATCGAGTAAATAACCTTCTTCTTCCAAAAAAGCCAAGAATGTTTCTTTAAAATTTTCAGCGGCAGTTGCATCGCAAGATAAAGATTCCCCTTGAATCTCCAATTCTCGTATGCCATGACGAGATTTAAAGTTTCTTAACCATCCCTGGCTAGCCTTAAAGTCAGGAGGACCGTCAAGTTGATTATTGAACTGAAGTGCTTTTTCACACAATAGAGAGCTTTGCTTCTTCTTTGCACAAACCATATATACAAAGCCTCTTCCAATTTCAAATCTTTCGCATTTCTCATGGTTTTATGTTTCTTCGACCCATTTTCACTATCCAATTTCGATGCAAAACTCATAATTTTATCCTTGTTACTTTTGATGTCAGAGACAGTAGCTTTCCCAACATTGAAAATCCTCGCAAATGAAGACACAGTTTCACCTTTTCCTAGTCTCTTGATAATTTCTGTTTTCGTTTCAATTGACAAAACATTGCGGTTCCTTTTATATGCTTTAGGCCTACTGGAAAATGCCAGATCGCACAGAGAAATACGTGTACACCAAAATTATTCTGCTGTAGTAGCAGACACAATTATTTTAAGTTGAACTGTCTGTTTAGCCAGTGTTCTGCCCAGAACGCACACGTACACTGGATTGGTAAACCAGATATTAACTGACTTTATGATCTAACTGACTTCCTGTACGTAAGCGACCGTCCATTAGCCCATCTCATTGTTTACAAATTGTTCGCACACATTTGAAGCTTGCCGCATCAAAAGATTCAAAACTGTAGTCTAACGTGAATGGTGGCGCCTGATTTTTTTTTTTTCTGGAAAAAGTGTTCGGATAATTGGATGTTCGGATAATTGGGGTTCGGATAAATGGAGTTCTACTGTATATTATAAATATAATATATAATTATAAATTTATTTACTATATATATTTTATATAATTTTAAATTATATAATATAAATTATATAATTTTATAATTATATAATTTTAAAATATAAAATATAAAATTATATAATACAAATTATATAATATAATACAATTTTATATTTTTATTATTTTATTAATATTTATTAATTATAATAACATTATAATAAAATTATATATATAAATTATTATTTATATTTTATATATTATTTATATATATTATAATTTTTATATTATATAATTTTTATTAATATATAATAATAATATTATATAATTAATTATATATATATATATATATATATATATATATATATATATATATATATATATATATACATATATATATATATATATAGATATAATAATGAAAAATAATATAATATAATTATAATAAAATCTCCGGTCCAACATATGTAATTAGATTTTGTTAAAATTATCTGTACATTGTCGCATTTTTAATGAAAACAAAAATTGATGTGATCATCTGGATCTAGTAAAACTGTCAGTGTCTACAACAGTCATTCGCCAGTTTCCACATTTCAAACTAGGTAAATAGTTCAATTTGAAGGGAGTATGTTTCGCTAAGTGTTGCAATTCTAACGGATTATTTGTTGCCAAATAGTGGAATTCTGACAGAATATGAAATTTAACGGAGTATGTGTTAAAAATTCACGCTACTGATTCTATTCAACAAACCGGTAGGTAAACTAGTTTTCTTCTTTTTGTTTTGTTAGTTGAAATACAAATAATAGTACAAATATGTGCTACTGTATTTGCATCTAATTTTATTTCAAATTATTAGTTAACCTAAACGAAAATGCAAATTGGGTCTGAAACTCGCGATTGGGTCCATTTTCCTGCAGTACGGGTACTGCCGAAAATGGCGTCCAAATTTTAGTTGGCGTAACTCTCTATAGAATCTAGGGCTCTAGGTCAGACGCGCGAAGCTGGGCAGGCCAGCCGTCACGCCTGGGTGAAGTTACCTGTACTATTGTCTACGCTTATCAGAGAGAGAGAGAGAGAGAGAGAGAGAGAGAGAGAGAGAGAGAGAGAGAGAGAGAGAGAGAGAGAGAGAGGGAACTAGGATAATGGGTTGTGATTTCTGTAATGAATGAGTGAAAGGCGGGAAAGACGTGGGAAGACCGTGTTTGTTATAGCGCCATGGCTTATGCCATTGCCTTCAATTCTTGGAGTAACCTTGACCTACCTACTTACGCCCCGTCATCGTGGAGTATTTTGACGCAACACCCAGTAGAAGCCAGCGATTTTTTCAGTCGTCATTATCTTTATCAGAGGTGCATACGCCTCGCATTGTTCCTGAATAACCTGATTTCCTAGCTGAAAGTCACTGATTCGCACATGATTATATATACTAGCCGCCATTAAAAACGCATCGCATTAGTTTATGAACCACAACTCGTTGTGCTAAATTTAAAATACATGAAACCACTGATTTTACATTTCTGATCCATTTACTAACCCAAATTTGCTGTATTATTAAACATGAGACAATTCAGAACCGGCTCCTAAGCAGTTGTCAACTCTAGGTGTAAAAACAAACGTCGCACTCACTGTCATTCAGTCACAGCCATCATTAATACCGTGTGCCAGGTGTATGAGCTGCTGTCTGAGTTGCTGTTTGGAAGCGATTGCGCAGATGTAACAATAGAATTTGCTGAGCATACCAACAGCTTGCCATCGCTCTTGTGACGACAGTCGAGGCATGACAAAAACATTAACAGACTTTCTTTCGATGAAAACAGATAAGGGCTTTTTACTCGCTGAAACTTGACTAATGCGTGTGCCAAATTTCAATGTGATTCGACTCTTCATAAAGCCAGAATTTATCAAAAACCTTGTTGCACGCAAAATATGAAGTAAACATCACATCGACAGTAAAATGGGAATACATGAACTTCATCACTTGCACACTTTCGGGGTTTGAAAATCGCTCATTTGCTTAAACATTTCAACAGTGAAATTAATATGAAACAAATATAAAGGTATGTTATCAGGCACTCGCAGGAAATAAAGAAGTAGAACACCAGACAACAGAAAAACAACAGACATGAGTGGCTTACCCAGGATTTGAACACTGGACCTTCCGTGCGACAACCCCGCCTAGCCATGCAAGCGAATCACACTATCCGCTCTGCCATCTACGCATCATCAAAAAATGATGTTTCAATGGCAGGTCAATAGTGCGAACCACAATACACGACACCAGAAGACAGTGAAAACATGTCACGATTTCGATGCGTTTTTAATGGCGGCTAGTAATAACTAGTATATTTTAATCAGTAAGAGAAATTCGCTCCAACCAGGGTTTCAGGGTAGCTCGCTGATTTAGTGGTGGCCACCCGCGATATTAAATGTTATTCTTGGGATTTTTGAACCTGTGTAGAGTGGTAGCTTACCTCCGTATTCCGAGGATATAATACCTTAGGTGGAACAGAGTGATTTTTTCTAGCAGAGTAGGAGAGTACCTGACAATCTTTAGTACCCTAAAAGGATTGGGCCGCTGTCATTGTTTGATAACATATAAGGAAGGGAAACCCGAGGCCTGTAAACGGTAAATTAATATGAAACAAAAATAATATGATTCGCTTGCATAGCTAGATGACAGGGAGGATAGTGTGATTCGCTTGCATAGCTAGGTGGGGTTGTCGCACGGAAGGTTCAGTGTTCAAATCCTGGGTAAGCCACTCATGTCTGTTGTTTTTCGGTTGTCTAGTGTTCTACTTCTTTATTTCTTACGAGTGCCTGAAAACATACCTTTATGTTTGTCTAATATTAATTAATTGTTTGATAGCTGGGGACCGAACCCCTATGTTTGGACATTTAAGCGTGCCAGAAAGAGTGTGCGGTGAGAGGTAACGAGGCGAGGTTGGCGTGTGTGCGTTTGAGCCAAGTTGTGTGATAAAGAGTGTGTTGACCATAATTTTTGTATTTGATGATTTAATGTATGTGAGGAAAGCAAACCATAAGTCAGAAGAGTTCAGGACCACCACTGGTGTAAGACAAGGTGATATCCTGTCACCTTACCTTTTCATACTCCTCATGGACGATGTCATTAAGTCATGGAAGGAGAGAACAAGAAAGTATTCAGTGGGGTACTGGAAGATGAGACAGGTCTGTATTTCGGAGCTGGCATTTGCTGATGATGTTGCCCTGATTGCTAAATTAGAGGCACATCTCCAAGTCAACCTGCAAGTCTGGAAGGAAGAGTTGGAGAAGAGAGGGATGGTCATAAGCAGCTCTAAAACAAAATCCATGGTGATATCACGAGAAGAAAGAAGACATCAGATTAAGCTGGGAGAACAGGTCCTGGAGCAGGTAGACCACTTTAAATACCTCGGAGCTATTATTGACCGAAAAGGAGGCATCAAAGAAGAGTTGGTCACTCGAAAAGCAGCAGCTGGGAGACTTTTTCAGGCCATAAATCGAGGATTCCTCAGCAAGAGAGAGGTTGGTAAGAAAACGAAGATGGCTGTATACCGCTCCACCTATGTCCCAGTCTTGACATATGGATGCGAGTCATGGGCAATGACTACAACCCACAAAAGCCAGATCCAAACCTCAGAAATGAGGTATCTGAGGAAGGTGGTTGAAGTAACAAGAAGAGACATGGTACGCAACCAGACGATACGTCAAGGCCTTAAATCCCACCCCCTGCAGACCCAAGTAGAACAGTCCCAACTAAGATGGTTTGGCCATGTCTGCAGAATGGGAGAAGATCGGCTACCACGACAAGCAAGGGAAACAAAGAGCCAAGGATTAAGACCCCCAGGACGACCCAGAGTCCGCTGGGAGGACAAAATTAGACAATCTTTGAAGGACCGAGGACTAGAATGGAACCAGGCCAGGAGGAAGACAGCCGATAGGATAGTCTGGCGCTCTCTCTTCCAAACCTCTACACCTCACGGTAGAAGGGGAACGACTAAGTAAGTAAGATGATTTAATGTATTCCTGTAGCCGTCAGACATTGTGAAGGCCTACGGGTGGAGTTTTTTTGTGTTCACCCTGTGGTATCGTTTTTGTGTGATGTTTAATAAACATAAAAACCTATCCTGTGGTCAGGATATCTTCTTTTTATAACTGCTACTGTATGTCATAACGTTGTCCCTTACTGCCTTAGGGGCATAGGAGGGAGAGAAACAGATCGTCTTAGTAACACAAGTCACAGTAAGCTGAAGACGTGGCCCAACCACGCTTCAGAAGTCATATCTCTTCTCATAATTTCATTAGTGACTCTATTCTCATCTATTTTCACATCTTTGCATTCATAATCTGTCTGAACTCAGACATAATCTATTCTCAAATTATACCTACCTGTGACAAGAATGTAAATAAGGTATTATGGTTTAACGCTGCATATCATCTTTGTTTACTGTGCCTTTGCTAAACTGTACAAATTAATGATCGACATACATCTAAATTCACAATATCAGTTTCGGCAAAAAACTTGAAATGTATTGTATATTGTTATCTTAACAACCCAAAAGTGACAAATAGTTGTTATAGCAGCAATTAAAAACAGCGCCTACAACTTTTATTGTATAAATTCATTTTGATCTCTCAACAAAACAATGTATTGATCAAACTTGATTGTATTGATCTCTCAACACAAACTTGAATGTATTGATCTCTCATTGATGTATTGATCTTGAATCAACACAAACTTGAATGTATTGATCTCTCAACACAAACTTGCATGTATTGATCTCTCAACACAAACTTGAATGTATTGATCTCTCAACACAAACTTGAATGTATTGATCTCTCAACACAAACTTGAATGTATTGATCTCTCAACACAAACTTGAATGTATTGATCTCTCAACACAAACTTGAATGTATTGATCTCTTAACACAAACTTGAATGTATTGATCTCTCAACACAAACTTGAATGTATTGATCTCTCAACACAAACTTGAATGTATTGATCTCTCAACACAAACTTGAATGTATTGATCTCTCAACACAAACTTGAATGTATTGATCTCTCAACACAAACTTGAATGTATTGATCTCTCAAACACAAACTCGAATGTATTGATCCCTCAACACAAACTTGAATGTATTGATCTCTCAACACAAACTTGAATGTATTGATCTCTCAACACAAACTTGAATGTATTGATCTCTCAACACAAACTTGAATGTATTGATCTCTCAACACAAACTTGAATGTATTGATCTCACTCAACACAAACTTGAATGTATTGATCTCTCAACACAAACTTGAATGTATTGATCTCTCAACTTGAATGTATTGATCAACACAAACTTGAATGTATTGATCTCTCAACACAAACTTGAATGTATTGATCTCTCAACACAAACTTGAATGTATTGATCTCTCAACACAAACTTGAATGTATTGATCTCTCAACACAAACTTGAATGTATTGATCTCTCAACACAAACTTGAATGTATTGATCTCTCAACACAAACTTGAATGTATTGATCTCTCAACACAAACTTGAAACTCTCAACACAAACTTGTATTATTTGATCTCTCAACACAAACTTGAATGTATTGATCTCTCAACACAAACTTGAATGAATGTATTCTCTCAACACAAACTTGAATGTATTGATCTCTCAACACAAACTTGAATGTATTGATCTCTCAACAACAAACTTGAATGTATTGATCTTCAACACAAACTTGAATGTATTGATCTCTCAACACAAACTTGAATGTATTGATCTCTCAACACAAACTTGAATGTATTGATCTCTCAACACAAACTTGAATGTATTGATCTCTCAACACAAACTTGAATGTATTGATCTCTCAACACAAAAATTGAATGTATTGATCTCTCAACACAAACTTGAATGTATTGATCTCTCAACACAAACTTTGATCTCTCAACACAAACTGTATTGATCTCTCAACACAAACTTGAATGTATTGATCTCTCAACACAAACTTGAATGTATTGATCTCTCAACACAAACTTGAATGTATTGATCTCTCAACACAAACTTGAAATGTATTGATCTCTCAAACAAACTTGAATGTATTGATCTCTCAACACAAACTTGAATGTATTGATCTCTCAACACAAACTTGAATGTATTGATCTCTCAACACAAACTTGAATGTATTGATCTCTCAACACAAACTTGAATGTATTGATCTCTCAACACAAACTTGAATGTATTGATCTCTCAACACAAACTTGAATGTATTGATCTCTCAACACAAACTTGAATGTATTGATCTCTCAACACAAACTTGAATGTATTGATCTCTCAACACAAACTTGAATGTATTGATCTCTCAACACAAACTTGAATGTATTGATCTCTCAACACAAAACTTGAATGTATTGATCTCTCAACACAAAACTTGAATGTATTGATCTCTCAACACAAACTTGAATGTATTGATCCTCATCTCTCAACACAAACTTGAATGTATTGATCTCTCAACACAAACTTGAATGTATTGATCTCTCAACACAAACTTGAATGTAGTGAACTCACAACAAAAACATGAATGTATTGATCTCTCACACACTTGAAACTTGAACCAAACTTTGAATGTATTGATCCCTCTCAACACAAACTTGAATGTATTGATCTCTCAAACACAAACTTGAATGTATTGATCTCTCAACACAAACTTGAATGTATTGATCTCTCAACACAAACTTGAATGTATTGATCTCTCAACACAAACTTGAATGTATTGATCTCTCAACACAAACTTGAATGTATTGATCTCTCAACACAAACTTGAATGTATTGATCTCTCAACACAAACTTGAATGTATTGATCTCTCAACACAAACTTGAATGTATTGATCTCTCAACACAAACTTGAATGTATTGATCTCTCAACACAAACTTGAATGTATTGATCTCTCAACACAAAACTTGAATGTATTGATCTCTCAACACAAACTCAAACACAAACTTGAATGTATTGATCTCTCAACACAAACTTGATGTATTGATCTCTCAACACAAACTTGAAATGTATTGATCTCTCAACACAAAATGTATTTGAATGTATTGATAACACAACTTGATGTATTGATCTCTCAACACAAAACTTGAATGTATTGATCTCTCAACACAAACTTGAATGTATTGTAACACAAACTTGATGTATTGATCTCTCAACACAAACTTGAATGTATTGATCTCTCAACACAAACTTGAATGTATTGATCTCTCAACACAAACTTGAATGTATTGATCTCTCAACACAAACTTGAATGTATTGATCTCTCAACACAAACTTGAATGTATTGATCTCTCAACACAAACTTGAATGTATTGATCTCTCAACACAAACTTGAATGTATTGATCTCTCAACACAAAATTAAATGTATTGATCTCTCAACAACAAACTTGAATGTATTGATCTCTCAACACAAACTTGAATGTATTGATCTCTCAACACAAACTTGAATGTATTGATCTCTCAACACAAACTTGAATGTATTGATCTCTCAACACAAACTTGAATGTATTGATCTCTCAACACAAACTTGAATGTATTGATCTCTCAAACACAAACTTGAATGTATTGATCTCTCAACACAAACTTGAATGTATTGATCTCTCAACACAAACTTGAATGTATTGATCTCTCAACACAAACTTGAATGTATTGATCTCTGAATGTATTGATCTCTCAACACAAAACACTTGAATGTATTGATCTCCTCAACACAAACTTGAATGTATTGATCTCTCAACACAAACTTGAATGTATTGATCTCTCACAACACAACACAAACTTGAATGTATTGATCTCTCAACACAAACTTGAATGTATTGATCTCTCAACACAAACTTGAATGTATTGAATCTCTCAACACAAACTTGAATGTATTGATCTCTCAACAAACACAAACAAACTTGAATGTATTGATCTCTCAACACAAACTTGAATGTATTGATCTCTCAACACAAACTTGAATGTATTGATCTCTCAACACAAACTTGAATGTATTGATCTCTCAACACAAACTTGAATGTATTGATCTCTCAACACAAACTTGAATGTATTGATCTCTCAACACAAACTTGAATGTATTGATCTCTCAACACAAACTTGAATGTATTGATCTCTCAACACAAACTTGAATGTATTGATCTCTCAACACAAACTTGAATGTATTGATCTCTCAACACAAACTTGAATGTATTGATCTCTCAACACAAACTTGAATGTGTATTGATCTCTCAACACAAACTTGAATGTATTGATCTCTCAACACAAACTTGAATGTATTGATCTCTCAAACACAACTTGAATGTATTGATCTCTCAACAAAACTTGAAATGTATTGATCTCTCAACAAAAACTTGAATGTATTGATCTCTCAACACAAACTTGAATGTATTGATCTCACACACAAACTTGAATGTATTGATCTCTCAACACAAACTTGAATGTATTGATCTCTCAACACAAACTTGAATGTATTGATCTCTCAACACAAACTTGAATGTATTGATCTCTCAACACAAACTTGAATGTATTGATCTCTCAACACAATGTATTGATCTTCTCAACACAAACTTGAATGTATTGATCTCTCAACACAAACTTGAATGTATTGATCTCTCAACACAAACTTGAATGTATTGATCTCTCAACACAAACTTGAATGTATTGATCTCTCAACACAAACTTGAATGTATTGATCTCTCAACACAAACTTGAATGTATTGATCATGTATTGATCTCTCAACACAAACTTGAATGTATTGATCTCTCAACACAAACTTGAATGTATTGATCTCTCAACACAAACTTGAATGTATTGATCTCTCAACACAAACTTGAATGTATTGATCTCTCAACACAAACTTGAATGTATTGATCTCTCAACACAAACTTGAATGTATTGATCTCTCAACACAAACTTGAATGTATTGATCTCTCAACACAAACTTGAATGTATTGATCTCTCAACACAAACTTGAATGTATTGATCTCTCAACACAAACTTGAATGTATTGATCTCTCAACACAAACTCACAAACTTGAATGTATTGATCTCTCAACACAAACTTGAATGTATTGATCTCTCAACACAAACTTGAATGTATTGATCTCTCAACACAAACTTGAATGTATTGATCTCTCTCAACACAAACTTGAATGTATTGATCTCTCAACACACAAACTTGAATGTATTGATCTCTCAACACAAACTTGAATGTATTGATCTCTCAACTCAACACAAACTTGAATGTATTGATCTCTCAACACAAACTTGAATGTATTGATCTCTCAAACACAAACTTGAATGTATTGATCTCTCAACACAAACTTGAATGTATTGATCTCTCAACACAAACTTGAATGTATTGATCTCTCAACACAAACTTGATCTCTCAAACACAAACTTGAATGTATTGATCTCTCAACACAAACTTGAATGTATTGATCTCTCAACACAAACTTGAAATGTATTGATCTCTCAACACAAACTTGAAATGTATTGATCTCTCATTGAATGTATTGATCTCTCAACACAAACTTGAATGTATTGATCTCTCAACACAAACTTGAATGTATTGATCTCTCAACACAAACTTGAATGTATTGATCTGATCTCAACACAAACTTGAATGTATTGATCTCTCAACACAAAACTTGAATGTATTGATCTCTGAATGTATTGATCTCTCAACACAAACTTGAATGTATTGATCTCTCAACACAAACTTGAATGTATTGATCTCTCAACACAAACTTGAATGTATTGATCTCTCAACACAAACTTCAACACAAACTTGAATGTATTGATCTCTCAACACAAACTTGAATGTATTGATCTCTCAACACAAACTTGAATGTATTGATCTCTCAACACAAACTTGAATGTATTGATCTCTCAACACAAACTTGAATGTATTGATCTCTCAACACAAACTTGAATGTATTGATCTCTCAACACAAACTTGAATGTATTGATCTCTCAACACAAACTTGAATGTATTGATCTCTCAACACAAACTTGAATGTATTGATCTCTCAACACAAACTTGAATGTATTGATCTCTCAACACAAACTTGAATGTATTGATCTCTCTCAACACAAACTTGAATGTATTGATCTCTCAACACAAACTTGAATGTATTGATCTCTCAACACAAACTTGAATGTATTGATCTCTCAACACAAACTTGAATGTATTGATCTCTCAACACAAACTTGAATGTATTGATCTCTCAACACAAACTTGAATGTATTGATCTCTCAACACAAACTTGAATGTATTGATCTCTCAACACAAACTTGAATGTATTGATCTCTCAACACAAACTTGAATGTATTGATCTCTTGAATGTATTGATCTCTCAACAAACTTGAATGTTTATTGATCTCTCTTGAATGTATTGATCTCTCAACACAAACAATGTAATTGATCAAACACTTGAATGTATTGATCTCTCAACACAAACTTGAATGTATTGATCTCTCAACACAAACTTTGAATGTATTGATCTCTTCACTCTCTCAACACAAACTTGAATGTATTGATCTCTCAAACAAACTTGAATGTAATTGATCTCTCAACACAAACTTGAATGTATTGATCTCTCAACAAACTTGAATGTATTGATCTCTCAACACAAACTTGAATGTATTGATCTCTCAACACAAACTTGAATGTATTGATCTCTCAACACAAACTTGAATGTATTGATCTCTCAACACAAACTTGAATGTATTGATCTCTCAACACAAACTTGAATGTATTGATCTCTCAACACAAACTTGAATGTATTGATCTCTCAACACAAACTTGAATGTATTGATCTCTCAACACAAAACTTGAATGTATTGATCTCTCAACACAAACTTGAATGTATTGATCTCTCAACACAAACTTGAATGTATTGAATGTATCTCTCAACACAAACTTGAAATTGATCTCTCAACTTGAATGTATTGATCTCTCAAACACAAACTTGAATGTATTGATCTCTCAACACAAACTTGAATGTATTGATCTCTCAACACAAACTTGAATGTATTGATCTCTCAACACAAACTTGAATGTATTGATCTCTCAACACAAACTTGAATGTATTGATCTCTCAACACAAACTTGAATGTATTGATCTCTCAACACAAACTTGAATGTATTGATCTCTCAACACAAACTTGAATGTATTGATCTCTCAACACACTTGAATGTATTGATCTCTCAACACAAACTTGAAATGTATTGATCTCTCAACACAAACTTGAAACACAAACTTGAATGTATTGATCTCTCAACACAAACTTGAATGTATTGATCTCTCAACACAAACTTGAATGTATTGAACACAAACTCTCTCAACACAAACTTGAATGTATTGATCTCTCTCAACACAAAACTTGAATGTATTGATCTCTCAACCCAAACTTGAATGTATTGATCGCTCTACACAAACTTGAATGTATGGATCTCTCAACACAAACTTGAATGTATTGATCTCTCAACACAAACTTGAATGTATTGATCTCTCAACACAAACTTGAATGTATTGATCTCTCAACACAAACTTGAATGTCTCGATCTCTCAACACAAACTAGAATGTATTGATCTCTCAACACACAAATTGATGAATGTATTGATCTCTCAACACAAACTTGAATGTATTGATCTCTCAACACAAACTTGAATGTATTGATCTCTCAACACAAACTTGAATGTATTGATCTCTCAACACAAACAAACTTGAATGTATTGATCTCTCACAAACTTGAATGTATTGATCTCTCAACACAAACTTGAATGTATTGATCTCTCAACACAAACTTGAATGTATTGATCTCTCAACACAAACTTCAATCTCTCAACACAAACTTGAATGTATTGATCTCTCAACACAAACTTTGAATGTATTGAACACACAACTTGAAATGTATTGATCTCTCAACACAAACTTGAATGTATTGATCTCTCAACACAAACTCTCAACACAAACTTGAATGTATTGATCTCTCAACACAAACTTGAATGTATTGATCTCTCAACACAAACTTGAATGTATTGATCTCTCAACACAAACTTGAATGTATTGATCTCTCAACACAAACTTGAATGTATTGATCTCTCAACACAAACTTGAATGTATTGATCTCTCAACACACAAACTTGAATGTATTGATCTCTCAACACAAACTTGAATGTATTGATCTCTCAACACAAACTTGAATGTATTGATCTCTCAACACAAACTTGAATGTATTGATCTCTCAACACAAACTTGAATGTATTGATCTCTCAACACAAACTTGAATGTATTGATCTCTCAACACAAACTTGAATGTATTGATCTCTCCACCCCAACTTGAATGTATTGATCTCTCAACACAAACTTGAATGTATTGATCTCTCAACACAAACTTGAATGTATTGATCTCTCAACACAAACTTGAATGTATTGATCTCTCAACACAAACTTGAATGTATTGATCTCTCAACACAAACTTGAATGTATTGAAACACAAACTTGAATGTATTGATCTCTCAACACAAACTTGAATGTATTGATCTCTCAACACAAACTTGAATGTATTGATCTCTCAAACAAACTTGAATGTATTGATCTCTCAACACAAACTTGAATGTATTGATCTCTCAACACAAACTTGAATGTATTGATCTCTCAACACAAACTTGAATGTATTGATCTCTCAACACAAACTTGAATGTATTGATCTCTCAACACAAACTTGAATGTATTGATCTCTCAACACGACAAACAAACTTGAATGTATTGATCTCTCAAACACAAACTTGAATGTATTGATCTCTCAACACAAAACTTGAATGTATTGATCTCTCAACACAAACTTGAATGTATTGATCTCTCAACACAAACTTGAATGTATTGATCTCTCAACACAAACTTGAATGTATTGATCTCTCAACACAAACTTGAATGTATTGATCTCTCAACACAAACTTGAATGTATTGATCTCTCAACACAAACTTGAATGTATTGATCTCTCAACGATCTCTCAACACAAACTTGAATGTATTGATCTCTCAACACAAACTTGAATGTATTGATCTCTCAACACAAACTTGAATGTATTGATCTCTCAACACAAACTTGAATGTATTGATCTCTCAACACAAACTTGAATGTATTGATCTCTCAACACAAACTTGAATGTATTGATCTCTCAACACAAACTTGAATGTATTGATCTCTCAACACAAACTTGAATGTATTGATCTCTCAACACAAACTTGAATGTATTGATCTCTCAACACAAACTTGAATGTATTGATCTCTCAACACAAACTTGAATGTATTGATCTCTCAACACACTCAACACAAAAACTTGAAATTGATTCTCTCACACACAAACTTGAATGTATTGATCTCTCACCACAAACTTCAATGTATTGATCTCTCAACACAAACTTGAATGTATTGATCTCTCAACACAAACTTGTAATGTATTTGATCTCTCAACACAAACTTGAATGTATTGATCTCTCAACACAAACTTGAATGTATTGATCTCTCAACACAAACTTGATGAATGTATTGATCTCTCATTTGAATCTCTCAACACAAACTTGAATGTATTGATCTCTCAACACAAACTTGAATGTATTGATCTCTCAACACAAACTTGAATGTATTCAACACAAACTTGATCTCTCTCAACACAAACTTGAATGTATTGATCTCTCAACACAAACTTGAATGTATTGATCTCTCAACACAAACTTGAATGTATTGATCTCTCAACACACAAACTTGAATGTATTGATCTCTCTCAACACAAACTTGAATGTATTGATCTCTCAACACAAACACACAACTTGAATGTATTGATCTCTCAACACAAACTTGAATGTATTGATCTCTCAACACAAACTTGAATGTATTGATCTCTCAACACAAACTTGAATGTATTGATCTCTCAACACAAACTTGAATGTATTGAACTCTCAAAACAATGTATTGATCAAACTTGAATGTATTGAATCTCTCAACACAGACTTGGTTGTATTGCTCTATCAACACAAACTTGAATGTATTGATCTCTCAACACAAACTTGAATGTATTGATCTCTCAACACAAACTTGAATGTATTGATCTCTCAACACAAACTTGAAATTGATCTTCAACACAAAACTTGAATGTATTGATGAATGTATTGATCTCTCAACACACAAACTTGAATGTATTGATCTCTCAACACAAACAAATGTATTGATCAAAAACTTGAATGTATTGATCTCTCAACACAAACTTGAATGTATTGATCTCTCAACACAAACTTGAATGTATTGATCTCTCAACACAAACTTGAATGTATTGTAACACAAACTTGAATGTATTGATCTCTCAACACAAACTTGAATGTATTGATCTCTTAACACACACTCGAATGTATTGATCTCTCAACACAAACTTGAATGTATTGATCTCTCAACACAAACTTGAATGTATTGATCTCTCAACACAAACTTGAATGTATTGATCTCTCAACACAAACTTGAATGTATTGATCTCTCAACACAAACTTGAATGTATTGATCTCTCAACACAAACTTAAATGTATTGATCTCTCAACACAAACTTGAATGTATTGATCTCTCAACACAAACTTGAATGTATTGATCTCTCAACACAAACTTGAATGTATTGATCTCTCAACACAAACTTGAATGTATTGATCTCTCAACACAAACTTGAATGTATTGATCTCTCAACACAAACTTGAATGTATTGATCTCTCAACACAAACTTGAATGTATTGATCTCTCAACACAAACTTGAATGTATTGATCTCTCAACACAAACTTGAATGTATTGATCTCTCAACACAAACTTGAATGTATTGATCTCTCAACACAAACTTGAATGTATTGATCTCTCAACACAAACTTGAATGTATTGATCTCTCAACACAAACTTGAATGTATTGATCTCTCAACACAAACTTACACAAACTTGAATGTATTGATCTCTCAACACAAACATGAATGTATTGATCTCGCAACACAAACATGAATGTATTGATCTCTCAACACAAACTTGAATGTATTGATCTCTCAACACAAACTTGAATGTATTGATCTCTCAACACAAACTTGAATGTATTGATCTCTCAACACAAACTTGAATGTATTGATCTCTCAACACAAACTATGAATGAATGTATTGATCTCTCAACACAAACTTGAATGTATTGATCTCTCAACACAAACTTGAATGTATTGATCTCTCAACACAAATTGATCTCTCAACACAAAACTTGAATGTATTGATCTCTCAACACAAACTTGAATGTATTGATCTCTCAACACAAACTTGAATGTATTGATCTCTCAAACACAAATGTATTGATCTTCAACACAAACTTGAATGTATTGATCTCTCAACACAAACTTGAATGTATTGATGAACACAAACTTTGAATGTATGATCTCCTCAACACAAACATGAATGTATCTCAACACAAACTTGAATGTATTGATCTCTCAACTTGAACAACACAAACTTGAATGTATTGATCTCTCAACACAAACTTGAATGTATTGATCTCTCAACACAAACTTGAATGTATTGATCTCTCAACACAAACTTGAATGTATTGATCTCTCAACACAAACAAACTTCAACACAAACTTGAATGTATTGATCTCTCAACACAAACTTGAATGTATTGATCAACACAAACTTGAATGTATTGATCTCTCAACACAAACTTGAATGTATTGATTGAATCTCTCAACACAAACTTGAATGTATTGATCTCTCAACACAAACTTGAATGTATTGATCTCTCAACACAAACTTGAATGTATTGATCTCTCAACACAAACTTGAATGTATTGATCTCTCAACACAAACTTGAATGTATTGATCTCTCAACACAAACTTGAATGTATTGATCTCTCAACACAAACTTGAATGTATCAACACAAACTGAATGTCTTGATCTCAACACAAACTTGAATGTATTGATCTCTCAACACAAACTTGAATGTATTGATCTCTCAACACAAACTTGAATGTATTGATCTCTCAACACAAACTTGAATGTATTGATCTCTCAACACAAACTTGAATGTATTGATCTCTCAACACAAACTTGAATGTATTGATCTCTCAACACAAACTTGAATGTATTGATCTCTCAACACAAACTTGAATGTATTGATCTCTCAACACAAACTTGAATGTATTGATCTCTCAACACAAACTTGAATGTATTGATCTCTCAACACAAACTTGAATGTATTGATCTCTCAAAAACACAAACAAACTTGAATGTATTGATCTCTCAACACAAACTTGAATGTATTGATCTCTCAACACAAACTTGAATGTATTGATCTCCCAACAGAAACGTGAATATATTGATCTCAACACAAACAATGTATTGATCTCTCACAAACTTGAAGGTATTGATCTCTCAACACAAACTTGAATGTATTGATCTCTCAACACAAACTTGAATGTATTGATCTCTCAACACAAACTTGAATGTATTGATCTCTCAACACAAACTTGAATGTATTGATCTCTCGACACAAACTTTAATGTATTGATCTCTCAACACGAACTTGAATCTCTCAACACAAACTTGAATGTATTGATCTCTCAACACAAACTTGAATGTATTGATCAACACAAACTTGAATGTATTGATATATAAACACAAACTTGAATGTATTGATCTATCAACACAAAATTGAATGTATTGATCTCTCAACAAAAACTTGACTGTATTGATCTCTCAACACAAACTTGAATGTATTGATTGAATGTATCTCAACACAAACTTGAATGTATTGATCTCTCAACACAAACTTGAAACACAAACTGTATTATTGATCTCTCAACACAAACTTGAATGTATTGATCTCTCAACACAAACTTGAATGTATTGATCTCTCAACACAAACTTGAATGTATTGATCTCTCAACACAAACTGGAATGTATTGATCTCTCAACACAAACTTGAATGTTGTTGTCTCTCAACTCAAACTTGAATGTATTGATTTCTCAATACAAAATTGAATGTATTGGTATCTGAACACAAAGTTGAATGTATTGGTGTCTCAACAATGTATTGATCTCTCAACACAAAATTGAAACTCAACACAAACTGAATGTATTGATCGCTCAAAACAAACTAGAATCTATTGATCTCTCAACACAAACTTGAATGTATTGATCTCTCAACACAAAATTGAATGTATTGATCTCTCAACACAAACTTGAATGTATTGATCTCTCAACACAAACTTGAATGTATTGTCTCAACACAAACTTGAATGAATTGATCTCTCAACACAAACTTGAATGTATTGATCTCTCAACACAAACTTGAATGTATTGATCTCTCAACACAAACTTGAATGTATTGATCTCTCAACACAAACAAACTCTCAACAAAACTTGAATATTGATCTCTCAACACAAAACTTGAATGTATTGATCTCACAACACAACCTTGAATGTATTGATCTCTCAACCCAAACTTGAATGTATTGATCTCTCAACACAAACTTGAATGTATTGATCTCTCAACACAAACTTGAATGTATTGATCTCTCAACACAAACTTGAATGTATTGATCTCTCAACACAAACTTCAATGTATTGATCTCTCAACACAACACAAACAAACTTGAATGTATTGATCTTCAACACAAACTTGAATGTATTGATCTCTCAACACAAACTTGAATGTATTGATCTCTCAACACAAACTTGAATGTATTGATCTCTCAACACACAAACTTGAATGTATTGATCTTGAATGTATTGATCTCTCAACACAAACTTGAATGTATTGATTATTGATCTCTCAACACAAACTTGAATGTATTGATCTCTCAACACAAACTTGAATCAAACTTGAATGTATTGATCTCTCAACACAAACTTGAATGTATTGATCTCTCAACACAAACTTGAATGTATTGATCTCTCAACACAAACTTGAATGTATTGATCTCTCAACACAAACTTGAATGTATTGATCTCTCAACAGGGTTAAATGAAACCTTGATCTCTCAACACAAACTTGAATGTATTGATCTCTCAACACAAACTTGAATGTATTGATCTCTCAACACAAACTTGAATGTATTGATCTCTCAACACAAACTTGAATGTATTGATCTCTCAACACAAACTTGAATGTATTGATCTCTCAACACAAACTTGAATGTATTGATCTCTCAACACAAACTTGAATGTATTGAACTCTCACAAACTTGAATGTATTGATCTCTCAAAAACTTGAATGTATTGAATTGTCTCTCAACAAACAAACGTGAATGTATTGATCTCTCAACACAAACTTGAATGTATTGATCTCTCAACACAAACTTGAATGTATTGATCTCTCAACACAAACTTGAATGTATTGATCTCTCAACACAAACTTGAATGTATTGATCTCTCAACACAAACTTGAATGTATTGATCTCTCAACACAAACAATGTACTCTGAATGTATTGATGAATGTCTCTCAACACAAACTTGAATGTATTGATCTCTCAACACAAACTTGAATGTATTGATCTCTCAACACAAACTTGAATGTATTGATCTCTCAACACAAACTTGAATGTATTGATCTCTCAACACAAACTTGAATGTATTGATCTCTCAACACAAACTTGAATGTATTGATTGAATGTATTGATCTCTCAACACAAACTTGAATGTATTGATCTCTCAACACAAACTTGAATGTATTGATCTCTCAACACAAACTTGAATGTATTGATCTCTCAACACAAACTTGAATGTATTGATCTCTCAACACAAACTTGAATGTATTGATCTCTCAACACAAACTTGAATGTATTGATCTCTCAACACAAACTTGAATTTATTGATCTCTCAACACAAACTTGAATGTATTGATCTCTCAACACAAACTTGAATGTATTGATCTCTCAACACAAACTTGAATGTATTGATCTCTCAACACAAACTTGAATGTATTGATCTCTCAACACAAACTTGAATGTATTGATCTCTCAACACAAACTTGAATGTATTGATCTCTCAACACAAACTTTGAATGTATTGATCTCTCCGCTTAAACTTGAATGTATTGATCTCTCAACACAAACTTGAATGTATTGATCTCTCAACACAAAACTTGAATGTATTGATCTCTCAACACAAACTTGAATGTATTGATCTCTCTCAACACACATCTCTCAACACAAAACTTGAATGTATTGATCTCTCAACACAAACTTGAATGTATTGATCTCTCAACACAAACTTGAATGTATTGATCTCTCAACACAAACTTGAATGTATTGATCTCTCAACACAAACTTGAATGTATTGATCTCTCAACACAAACTGAATGTATTGATCTCTCAACACAAAACTTGAATGTATTGATCTCTCAACACAAACTTGAATGTATTGATCTCTCAACACAAACTTGAATGTATTGATCTCTCAACACAAACTTGAATGTATTGATCTCTCAACACAAACTTGAATGTATTGATCTCTCAACACAAACTTGAATGTATTGATCTCTCAACACAAACTTGAATGTATTGATCTCTCAACACAAACTTGAATGTATTGATCTCTCAACACAAACTTGAATGTATTGATCTCTCAACACAAACTTGAATGTATTGATCTCTCAACACAAACTTGAATGTATTGATCTCTCAACACAAACTTGAATGTATTGATCTCTCAACACAAACTTGAATGTATTCTCTCAACACAAACTTGAATGTATTGATCTCTCAACACAAAACTTGACTCTCAAACAAACTTGAATGTATTGATCTCTCAACACAAACTTGAATGTATTGATCTCTCAACACAAACTTGAATGTATTGATCTCTCAACACAAACTCTCAACACAAACTTGAATGTATTGATCTCTCAACACAAAACTTGAATGTATTGATCTCTCAACACAAACTTGAATGTATTGATCTCTCAACACAAACTTGAATGTATTGATCTCTCAACACAAACTTGAATGTATTGATCTCTCAACACAAACTTGAATGTATTGATCTCTCAACACAAACTTGAATGTATTGATCTCTCAACACAAACTTGAATGTATTGATCTCTCAACACAAACTTGAATGTATTGATCTCTCAACACAAACTTGATGAATGAATATTGATCTCTCAACACAAACTTGAATGTATTGAATCTCTCAACACAAACTTGAATGTATTGATCTCTCAACACAAACTTGAATGTATTGAACTCTCAACAAAACAAACTTGAAATGTATTGATCTCTCAACACAAACTTGAATGTATTGATCTCTCAACACAAACTTGAATGTATTGATCTCTCAACACAAACTTGAATGTATTGATCTCTCAACACAAACTTGAATGTATTGATCTCTCAACACAAACTTGAATGTATTGATCTCTCAACACAAACTTGAATGTATTGATCTCTCAACACAAACTTGAATGTATTGATCTCTCAACACAAACTTGAATGTATTGATCTCTCAACACAAACTTGAATGTATTGATCTCTCAACACAAACTTGAATGTATTGATCTCTCAACACAAACTTGAATGTATTGATCTCTCAACACAAACTTGAATGTATTGATCTCTCAACACAAACTTGAATGTATTGATCTCTCAACACAAACTTGAATGTATTGATCTCTCAACACAAACTTGAATGTATTGATCTCTCAACACAAACTTGAATGTATTGATCTCTCAACACAAACTTGAATGTATTGATCTCTCAACACAAACTTGAATGTATTGATCTCTCAACACAAACTTGAATGTATTGATCTCTCAACACAAACTTGAATGTATTGATCTCTCAACACAAACTTGAATGTATTGATCTCTCAACACAAACTTGAATGTATTGATCTCTCAACACAAACTTGAATGTATTGATCTCTCAACACAAACTTGAATGTATTGATCTCTCAACACAAACTTGAATGTATTGATCTCTCAACACAAACTTGAATGTATTGATAGCTTTTATTCATATTTCCACAAGGGAAAGGTTATAGGTCATATTCTGTTTTGCTTTTCTTTTACTGTATTCAAAAATGATGACCTCCGTCTTCTCATGTATAAAGAATAGCATGTGGTGGATGGTGATGATTTCAATAACCTCGAAGTCAAGTGCCAGGAAAATTGTCCAGGTATAAAACTCAAACACAGGCTGGTAAAGTCATTCTCATCTTCTGTTATTAAGATATTTTGTCGTTCCTAATATCTGTCCTTCTTACCTATCTGAATCTTTCTCAATACTGGCATTTACTCATCATTAACTTGATGTCTTGCATAATCTGCTCAAGTCATACACTTCATGTAATGTTATCCCAATAGTCTATAGCCTTCTAAAACATTTGAACTTTCAATGAGGCCACAACTTGACTTTAACGTTCAATGCCCAAAATAAAGGGGGCTGGAAGCCACTGCTTCCATACTTACTAACAGGAGTTTGTGGTTCTAGTTGACCATTATTCATGATGGTTCTTAATGGAGCACATTATTTTCTTGATGGTTCAGCTCTATTTCTGCTCCCCTCTGTCTTGCATACGTTTCATCTCTTAATGGTTTCCTGTCTGATCTCTTAGACACAATTCATCATCAACCATTTTCAGCAATGAACTTTTTCTTCTCAATTTTACGACTCGAGGATATTACACAAATCACTATGACATCGTACGAAATGGTTTGTTTTACCCATTTCCTAACTAAATGAAAATGCACTGCTTCATTACACCCCCTTGTTGATTGACCCGGATGTATGTTATACATTCATTCGGATCAGCAAAAAACCATCTTCCTTGATTTTCCTGTTATTATAGTCTGAAGCTTATGAATACCGTACCTAACTTAACAACATTTTCTCTCTGTTTGATCCAACCAACTAAACTCAACTTTTTTTTTTCAAACATCAATTTTCATATAATACCTTTTATCTGGGAAGAGATTACAACATCAACAAGTTTCTTCCTCCATTTCATTTATCAACTAATTATAAAACATTTTGTTCTTCTTATTTTAAGAACCATAAGTAACTGATAATTTTTTTTCAATTCAATATAACTTATAGACCGTATCCTTCAAGGATCTAATCTGCACGTACCTTTTTTTTATAATTTTTTCTATCGGTACTCAACATCCTGACCTTTGATCTAGATACGATACTAGTCAACATCCTGACCTTTTATCTAGATATGATACTAGTTAACATCCTGACCTTTTATCTAGATACGATACTAGTTAACATCCTGACCTTTTATCTAGATACGATACTAGGTAACATCCTGACCTTTTATCTAGATACGATACTAGTTAACATCCTGACCTTTTATCTAGATACGATACTAGTTAACATCCTGACCTTTTATCTAGATACGATACTAGTTAACATCCTGACCTTTTATCTAGATATGATACTAGTCAACATCCTGACCTTTTATCTAGATACGATACTAGTCAACATCCTGACCTTTTATCTAGATACGATACTAGTTAACATCCTGACCTTTTATCTAGATACGATACTAGTTAACATCCTGACCTTTTATCTAGATACGATACTAGTTAACATCCTGACCTTTTATCTAGATACGATACTAGTTAACATCCTGGCCTTTTATCTAGATATGATACTAGTTAACATCCTGACCTTTTATCTAGATACGATACTAGTTAACATCCTGACCTTTTATCTAGATATGATACTAGTTAACATCCTGACCTTTTATCTAGATACGATACTAGTTAACATCCTGACCTTTTATCTAGATATGATACTAGTTAACATCCTTCATCTCGTATTACCATTATTTGTTTAACATAGTCAAGAAGACATGACTTTATTCACAACAATTTAGCTAAATCACTTATCTAACTATACTTACTTACTTACTTGGTCGCTCCCCTTCTACCGTGAGGTGTAGAGGTTTGGAAGAGAAAGCGCCATACTATTCTATTGGCTGTCTTCCTCCTGGATTGGTTCCATTCTAGTCCTCAGTCCTTTAAAGATTGTCTAATGTTGTCCTCCCAGTGGACTGTGGGTTGTCCTGGATGTCTAGATCCATGGCTCTTTGTTTCCCATGGTAGCCATGGTAGATGATCTTCTCCCATTCTGCAGACATGGCCAAACCATCTCAGTTGGGACTATTATCTAACTATACCCGTCTTATTAATCTGAACAATTCTGTTCATGTGATTACACTACAACTTCCCTGGACACTCTAACGTCCAATACCAAAATGAAACTCAATATCATTGATGTTGAAGCTCAATCCAGCTCCACACACTAGTGCCTAAGTTGATCTTAATAATCTTCTAATTGTATCGGTTTATCCACCTATTCTTTTATTTTTAACACTGAATTTTCCAATTTTAATATTTGTCTTATTGAACGTCCATAATTTTAATATTTGTCTTATTGAACGTCCATAATTTTAATATTTGTCTTATTGAACGTCCATAATTTTAATATTTGTCTTATTGAACGTCCATAATTTTAATATTTGTCTTATTGAACGTCCATAATTTTAATAATATTTCTTTTCACTTGACACTCCTGTGTCCTCTCAATCATCATTTTCTTTTCATTTTTGTGCATTCATTATTTATTCTTCATCATCATATTTCCCTGTTCATTACCAGTCAATCTACTGTTTTAGAACCAGTCAAAATTCTCCATACGTGGAGAAGAATATCTTCTCGTAACATCCCCCTAGAACTGTTATATAGCCTAGTGCTACTTCCCATTAAAAAAAAATTGTTTGTCTCACCTTAAACATCTTCAGTAATCATGATTTTGCCTAACTTATTTGCGTGCTCATCGCCTACCATATATCAATACCTTGACTTCCTCATCCTTTATTTCAAATTCTCTACTAACGCCATCCCTTGGCTTCCCATTCCTCTTACTTCGGTTTCTCCATTATCCTTTCTGTCTTCCCTTATTTTCATTTAATTTTATTTTTTCTTTCAAAGAGGTCCATTATTTTGTCCTCATATTCTACTATACCTTCCATGGCCTCTACCTGTTCCTTCTTCCTGGCTCTACTTTTCTCATCTCATCCCCTACTGCAGTACCCAAATAGTCAGGTGTATATGGTCTACTATGTATGCATCAGTATAGACCAATTATATGTGGGTTCTCTATCAGACTCAACTATCGCCGCCATCTTATATACATATCTCTAAATATACTTTGGTTCCTCCCATAGCCTTCTACCTCACTTCCCAATCATCTTGAACATCTTCATGATCATTTCCTCCTTGGCTGTTAGTGTTTCTAACGCTAACTGTTTATCAATACCTTATGACTCTTCTATTCTACTGACTTCAGCATTTCATTTCCTCTCTGTCCCTCTGGTTCTCGTGTCTGCAGAGTTTCTCTCAACAACTCTACTTACTGCTGCTTTCTCAACCATTTTCCTCAGTTTCTCTCCAACTTCAGTTTCCTCATTTCTCATATACTCTCGGTTTCTGTCATTTTTTATTTTTCTATACTATGACTTCCACTTATGCTTCCAATATCCTTATCTTTCCTCTTCGCCCCCTCTCTGCTACTATGTCGGTATTCTCATCAATCTGTATTTCTTTTAGTTTCATGTCCCTTGACTTATTCTACTTTTTCTTCCCTCTTTACTAAGTCTTCAATTTTCTTACCCACATAGACGCAAAGTGCGGTCGACACTATCACATCACCTCTCCTCATACCATTCTCTTCCTGATATGTTTTATCCCAAGTTCCTAACTTCTGAAAGGGATTTACCAAAAATGTCTTTCCATTGTCCATGAGAATAAATTCCAGACATCCGTGTCTAAGAATAAACTCTTGTGAAAGTAATTTTGATATAGTGAGAGAGGTTCCGTCTTTTATTGCGTAGCATTCTGGCCAACCGCTATAACTATCCACAAAATGAACAATCAGACAATTTCCTCAATCATGCTTGGATATGGTCCAGATTTATCTATGCTTATCTTTTGCACAGGATAATGTTGTCGGTCCATCTCAACATTTAAGGTTAATTAACTGTCTGATATAGTTTGTCTAAACAATGTTAGATACAACATATAGGGTCAAATAAATGTCTGATATAATTTGTCTAAATGATGGTACATACAACATATATGGTTAATTAACTGTCTGATATAGTTTGTCTGTTGTTGTTTGTTGTTTGTCCATCACGAGTGATGAAGACCACTCTGTTCATCCAATTATTAGGATTGTTAGGATAGTCTATGAGTACGAAGATGACTGATGAGCCCGATGCAGGCCTGGAAGGATCTCGGACAGTGGGGGCAGGGAATGTTTGCATCACAAGAAGGTTTTATTACACGGTCTTTTCTAGCTTGTCTCCGCTGTTCCGCTGCTGCTCTTCTGGAAGATTCGCATGCCACTGCACCTTTACGAAGAGATGTGCGCCAAGCAGTTCGGTCTTGCGCAGCAGCTTCCCATGTGTCTGGGTTTATGTCAAAGGTTTTTAATGAAGCCTTAAGCGTATCTTTGAAGCGCTTTTTTTGACCACCATGGGAGCGTCTACCCTTCTGCATCTCACCATAAAAGAGTATCTTTGGCAGTCGATGGTCTGGCATGCGGACTACATGACCTGCCCAGCGAATCTGTGACTGCATCAGAATAGTATCGATGCTAGGGATACCAGCTCTGTCAAGTTTGTCTAAACAATGGGACATACAACATATAAGGTTAATTAACTGTCTGATATGATGATAGGAAACTCTTTACAGAGCGATACAAAAGGAGGCAATCTGATCATCAGAAAAAGTCCCCCCATCCGACAAGTGTTTCGGCCCAGTATACTCCTTTACACTCTAAGGAGGGGGGGGGGGGGCAAACTTGGGTCATGACTCCCATCTGATATAGTTCATCTAAACAATGGTACATACAACAAATAAGGCTAATTAACTTTCTGATATATTTTGCTTAAACAATGGTACATACAACATATAATGTTAATTAGCTGTCTGATATAGTTTGCCTAAACAATGGTATATACAACATATACAGTTATATAACTGCCTGATCATCATCATCTCAACCCGTAACCCATCATGGGTTGTAGGGGTGCCATGGTGGAAGCATCAGCAGACAGGGTCCTCCACTGCTCTCTATCCTCAGCAATACACACAAGTGTGGAAAAACCATGCCCTGCTCATTCTTTGATGCTATCAGCCCAGGATTTTCTTTACCTTCCTCTTCTCCATTTACTGTTGACTGTTCCCTAGAGGATCGTTTCCAAAATGGAGTGATGACGAGTTACACGCTCAAACCAGGCAAGCTTACATTTCATTACTGACAAAAGTGGTTCTTGGTGGCCTGCATATGTGTTTATTTTCTCTCTAACATAGACATCTGTTTTGTGCTTGTAGGATATGCACAAAATTCTTCGATAGTATTTATACTAGAAAGCCTGAATCCTTCGCTCCGTACCTGCAGTGAGTGTTCAGCGCTCACACATATGCAAGAGAAAAGATAATTCAAGTGATTTGTATAATTTGGTCTTCACAGGAAAACTAATGTTACTTTTCCAGATCACATTCAGCTTTGTCATGGCAGCTGAGGCCATCTCAAGTCTAGTCTTGATTTCTTTACTTGATCTTTCATCACTACACATACTGGACCCCAGATATTTAAAGGTATTAACTTCTTCTAACGTTTTCCCATTTAACGTAATGTTGTTCGGAACATGTTTCTTATGGCTCTTCACCAATATCTTGCTTTTTTCTATATTAATTTCCATCCCATACGTTCTTGTTACTTTCTCCAGTCTAGAGGTAAGGTCTTGAAGTTCTGATTCTGTTCGAGCGATACGATCAATATCATCAGCAAAATGTAGATTGCAAAGAGGTTGACCTCCAATCGATATGGTTGTGTTATAGTTGTAGAGAGTCTCTTGCATAATATGTTCTAGGTACCATGTTTCCCCGAAAATATGACCGGGTCTTATATTAATTTTTGCTTAAAAAAATGCACTTGGGCTTATTTTCGGGGTAGGGCTTATATTAAAAGATACAAAAATCTACATTTATTCATGTACAAAATTCTACATTTATTCAAATACAGTCATGTCATCTTCTTCTGGAACATCATCATAACTCTCCAAATCCCGAATTCCGGCCTGAATTTCTTGCGACTCCACTTCCTGCAGAACCACTGGCCCCATTCTCTCATGTCCAGCAACAAAGCTTTCCTTAAATGAGCATTTCTTGTCCATGTAGCCTGCTTGTAGTGCATTGGTAACACAGCTGTCAGTGATTTTATCTCATGAATTCTTCACACAAGTCATGACCTCCTGCAAACTAGGCTTCACAAAGTTTCCACGATGATTTCTCTCCATTCTATTTTCAATGTAGGCGTTGATTTCTATGCGCAAATGGTCCTTGAATGGCTCGTTTATTGCAATATCAAGAGTCTGGAGATAAGAAGTCATTCCTGCGGGAATCATTATTTGATCTATTCTTCTCTCTGCAAGAAAGTTCTTCATGTCTTTAGCGCGGTGAGTGCTGGCTGAATCCCAGACTAGCAGACCTCGTTGACCACCTCGCAAAACAAGAGGCAGCATTAAATCGACCCACTTCCTTATAACTGCTTGTGTGCACCAGGCTTTTTCGGTTTCAAGAACATAAATGCCTGAAATACATTCAATGTTATCTTTCTTGCCCTTAGTGATGATTAGAGGTAGGGCTTTCCTTCCATTCAGATAAACTGCCAAATTACAGGTAACACGTGCACTTTTGTAACCAGTGGACGAAATGTAGATTGACGAGGCACCCGTTTGATCAATTGTCGTTTGAGATCCTAGGCCCATAAACACTGCAGTTTCATCCATGGCAATCATGTTTGAGTTGGTATTTAGAAAAGTCGATGCCATCAAATAAGTACTTGAATGCAAGTGCACGTTTAACTGATTCCGTACGCAAGATCTAATAATAGATGCAAAGGCCGAACGCTGTAGACGTAAGATCTTTTAAAAGACGCTGATTTATTTCATTGTTTTTTTCTATTCTGATATTTTATACTGCCCGGAATTTATCTCGAATGGAAGTAAACACAAAACTGGGCAAATTTCAACAAGCTTCAACGTCTTTTATTTGCGTTTGAACGGATTTTTTCACATTTATCTTCAGCTTTAATCGTGTTTTGTCGTATCGCCATAATGGCCGAAAAACACACAGAATATGTTACTAATATGTGAACAGTGAACAAACTGTGTGATCAACCATAACTTTCTTACTTTTTCTGTGTTTCTAAATGGATTACCTGCACAAAGAGAGCAGTGAAACTGTATTGTGATAACAATTTATGTGACAAGCCTTACGTAAGTCGAAAATTTTTGTTCAAAATTTCAAGTTATCTTTTTTCCGTGTACATTTTATCTGTTATAACATAAACATAACATAAAATTAGCTAGAAAGGCATATGGATTTATATTGTTCATCCAATGTACTTTAATTTGATATATAATATGTTATACTTAACTCATGATTAGACACACATTGTCAGTAAACGTAAATTATGTATGTGTAAATTTTTGGGGCTTAAAAATAATTCCGTCCAGAGCTGAAAATAATTACGTACAGAATCAGTTAATAACTTTAGTATCTTCCAGCTTGAACAGTGTTGTCGATTTTCTTAGAGACAGTTTATATCACTGAAGGAAGCCATCCAGCCAATGTTGTGATGCTTTGAATTCTTCTGGGGATATTTCTAACTGTGGTGCCGTTGCAAGGGCAAATACTTGAATATCAGCCCTGTGCACAACCAAAGTCTTTGCTCTCCTGTCAGCAATCCATTCACAGATGATGTCTTCCAGTTCAGAAAATAATGGTTGCCGACCTGATCTACACTTGCGCTTCTTAGCATTTCCTTCTTCCACCTGTTGACTGAGGTTATCGTACTCTGCTCTCCCTTTTTGGACCATTTGGGGATCAAGCTTCTTCTCTTTGCAGAAAGACGTAAGATTCTTGCCCCGGGAGTCTTCAACGATTCCTTTCTTGTAATCGACGGAATAGCTCTTTCTTTTTGCACTCATCTTGTCTGGGTTTCAAAATATTATTCCCTTAAGTCTACCATTAAATCAAGTGTTAATTGAAGACTTACGAGACAGGTGTGGCAACAACAATTATGAGACTTAAGAACGATGGCACACACAAAAGCAACGAAAAATTGCTAGCTCCAAAATTCTGCATCTTTATTTCACATGAGCGACGTATTGAATTATGAACCACATCAGTTCATTATCAAGTGCGCACTAGTGGCGTCTGTACTCGTCTCTCATTCTACTGTAGCTGATGAAATGCACTAGGGCTTATTTTTGGGGAAATGCACTAGGGCTTATTTTCGAGGTAGGGCTTATATTAAAAGCATCCTGAAAAATCGTGCCAGGGCTTATTTTCGGGGAAACATAGTATATATTAAAAAGCACTGGGGACAGGATACATCCCTGATGAACTTCTACAGATGCTTCGAAAAATTCTCCAATGTCATTGCTTGCAAAAACAGCACTGCTTGTGTCCTTGCAACCAAATTTTATGACCTTCATCCGTTATTGATTCACCTAATCCTGTCCATCTGACTTCCGGTGCCTATCTCCTCTTGAACTGTCTGATATAGTTTGTCTAAACAATGGTACATACAAAATATACGGTTAATTAAAGTTATGATATAGTTTATCTAAACAATGGTACATACAACATATAAGGTTAGTTAACTGTCTGATATAGTTTGTCTAAGCAATGGTACATTCGATATACAAGGCTAATTAACTGTCTGGTATCGTTTGTCTAAACACCAGTACATAAAACATATAAGGTTAATTAACTTGCTGATATAATTTGTCTAAACAATGGTACATTCAACATACAAGGTTAATTAGCTGGCAGATATAGTTTGGCTCAATAATGGTACATACACCATATAAGGCTAATTAACTGTCTGATATAGTTTGTCTAAATAAGGGTACATACAATTTATACTATATAGTTATATATAATATATATGTCTGATATAGTTTGTCTAAATAACAGAGAGCGCAACATATCAGGCTAAATAACTGGCTGATATATTTTGTCTAAACAGTGGTACATACAACATATAAAGCTAATTAACTGGCTGATATAATTTTTCTAAACAAAGGTACATTCAACATATAAGGCTAATTAATTGTCTGTTATAGTTTGTCTAAACAACAGTACATACAACAAATAAGGCTAATTAACTGCCTGATATTGTACTTTGTCTACATAATGGTACATACAACATCCCACCTCAGTATTAGCATCATGATTCTGGAAGCCTCCATCACACTCCTTCTTACATTCATCAGAATCTGGATTACAGTACATGGTATATTTAAATTACTACATACATTCTGACTGATTCTTTAATACATTTTGACAAGCAATTAGTATAAAGTACACGATTGTTTGAAAAAAATCTAAACAATATAATCGTATATTGTGTAAACTCAGTAAAATGCTTAATGATATAACAATGCACTTACAAGAAGAGTCTTTGAAAGTTTAGACTAGTTCATTTTAACAAGAGGTTGTTGTTGTTGATAAACAAGGGTTGCTGAGCTTGTCATCCTTTAACAGCCAATGTCAAGTTGAAGAATTTGTATGTGTTCTGAGGCTGCTAAATGGTGGCTGATTAAAAAGTTTGTTATTGGCGATCAATAATCAATATACCCTTTATCTCTTCAAGGAGCATAAGCCATCAACAAACACCTGCTAAGTTCTCCTGTCACATGACAACAGCTCAAGCCCTCCTGTCACATGACAACAGCTCAAGTCCCCCTGTCACATGACAACAGCTCAAGTCTCCCTGTCACATGACAACAGCTCAAGTCCTCCTGCCACATGACAACAGCTCAAGTCCTCCTGTCACATGACAACAGCTCAAGTCCTCCTGTCACATGACAACAGCTCAAGTCCTCCTGTCACATGACAACAGCTCAAGTCCTCCTGTCACATGACAACAGCTCAAGTCCTCCTGTCACATGACAACAGCTCAAGTCCTCCTGTCACATGACAACAGCTCAAGTTCTTTCCACCTTTTCTTCATACCCATTTATAAAAGTCTGTAACTTTTCTTATTGTTCTTTATCTTTCAGAGCCATACAATATGACTGACTTGACAGAGCCATACAATAGGACTGACCTGACAGAGTCATACAAAAGGACTGACTTGACAGAGCCATACAATAGGACTGACTTGACAGAGCCATACAATAGGACTGACTTGACAGAGCCATACAATAGGACTGACTTGACAGAGCCATACAATAGGACTGACTTGACAGAGCCATACAATAGAACTGACTTGACAGAGCCATACAATAGGACTGACTTGACAGAGCCATACAAATAGGACTGACTTGACAGCCATACAATAGGACTGACTTGACAGAGCCATACAATAGGACTGACTTGACAGAGCCATACAATAGGACTGATTTATAGGACTGATTTTACATCTGAGTTGAAGATTCTTATTTTCATGTCAGACTTGATTTCTTTTGACGTCCATATGTTTCCCATTGCAATGGAAGCCCTTCTTACTTTTTGTATTCTTATTTTCATATTTTAATCTGTCCCTCCAACTTTGTCTGTATTGCTGCCAAGATATAAGTATGATTCTACCATCTTTTAGTTGTGTTTCTTCATGTACAACCTCAGATTAAGCTGGGAGAACATGTCCTGGTGTGGGTAAACCAGTTTAAATACCTCAGAGTTGTTACAGATTGGACAAGAGGCATCAAAGAAAAGTTAGCAGTTGGAGACTTTTTCAGGCCACAAATCAAAGATTTTTCAGCAGAAGAGAAGTTAGCAAGAAAACAAAGATAGCTGTATACTGCTCCACCTATATATCAGTCTTGACATATGGATGCAAGTCATAGGCAATGACTACAACAAATAAAAGCCAGCTCCAAACTTCAGAAATAAGGTATCTGAGGAAGGTGGTTGAAGTAACAAGAATAGATATGGTCAGCAACCAGACAATATGGCAATGCCTCAAAACCCAGCCACTGCAGACTAAAGTAGAACAGTCCCAACTACGATGGTTTGGACATGTCTACAGAATGGAAGATGATCATCTATCATGGCAATTATGAGAAACTGAGAGCCAGGGATCCAGACCTCCAGGATGACCCAGCGTCCCCTGGGAAGACAACATTAGACATTCTCTCAAGGGTCAAGGTTAACCTCTGACCTAAGGGTCTTTTATATTTGGACATGCACCCTAATATAACCGACTAGGTTGAATGGGACGCGCCTCACCAAAACTTTATAAAAAAAAAAAAGGACCAAGGACTAGATTGGAACCATGTCATAAGGAAGACAGCTGATAGAATAGTATGGTGCTCCCTCCTCCAAACCTCATTGTAGAAGAGGGGTAACATAAGTATTTTTTCTGGCACTGATAGTAACATTATTCCTCTATAATGTGTGCATTCTTGTAAATTTCCTTTCTTAGGTAAATTTACTAGATAACCTTCCTTCCATTCTGCTGGTATTTCTTCTCTTGGCGATGGTGGTAATTTCTCCTCTGCTGCAAGCTGCTCCTGACATGAACAAAGCACTCTGTGTCAGTCGGGCAAACCTCAGAGGTTTTGGTGGACTGATGATGACACTGCATGTATTTAAGACAACGGAGATCGCAACGCAATCTGCAAAAAGTTCAAGGCCATTATCTAATTTACTGTATTGATGGTTTTGGATTTTGTTATTTTGTTTTTTTCCCCTTTTTATTTCATTACTTTAATGTTGCTTTTTTTTCTTTCTAAACATACTTCAGAAGGGCAGAACATTTGATGGGTATGTGTACCCAATTCTGAACCCTTTGAAAATAAAGTTTGCTCGTTTGTTCTCTCTCCCTGACTTTGCCAAGTAGTTTGTATATCTCTGTAGAGGTATCAATATCTGTTTTGATGGTTTCTGCTGGAATCCCATCTGGACCAGCTGCTTTTCTATCTTTCAGAAGCTTCATGGCTTTATTTATTTCTTCTCTACTTGGTCATTCACAGTTGATTTGTGGTTCCTCTTCTGCTGGCTGGATGTCTGGGGGATTTGTTTGAGCTGGTCTATTGAGAAGTTCATCAAAATGTTCTGTCCATCTCTACATTTGTTCTTGTATATTACTAAGCAATTTTCAATTCTTATCTTTTTTGAGGCTGTTTGCTTGCTTATATCTCTCTTTTACAGGGTTCATAGCAAATTTCTTCAAGCATTTTCCAGGTTTTTCCAGGTCCAGCATATGATTTTCAAGGATGGGAAACTCTAATATTTTCCTCATCTAATTTTCTCAGATATAATTATCACTTTGCTGACCAGCAATCCGGAACATTACTGTCTCCCATTACTGGGTTTTTGCAGATTTCTTTAAAAAGAACTGTTTTTTTTTTTTTTTAAATTCATAAAAGATTGAAAAACAGACATCTTTTCCCAGTTTTTAGTGAATTTGTTCAACGTCATCGCAATAAAATGTTAGTGACATGGATAGTAATGAATAAAATAAGCTTGATTGACGTATTGATTTAACAATTAACCACGTATATCAACATAAAAGGCTAATAAAATTGTGAATAAAATGCAAAAAAAAAAAAAAACTGTAATTTTCGTGTTTGTCTTTTTTGAATGTATTCTGCGTCTGTGGCATCTGATAATGAGCGTTTGTAAATGTTTGAGTAGTTCAGTACCTGTAGCTGGAGTCTGAGCTGCTTTTTTCATTAACTGGGGTTGAAGTTGTAGCTGTAGGTCTGTGGTGGGTTGGATGTTATAAATATAGTTAAAGGGGACTTAGTGTACTGAATGAGATCAGTTGTGAAGGTCTCTGCGAATAACAAGTTTTGTGTGTGTACAGAGTACCTTACTTGCTACCACATTACAATCTCATTCAGACTTATTCTTGCTCAATGTGAATAATAGCTTCGTTAAGTGTCTAGGGTATTGTACAAGTGTTGTGGAATAATCTCAATACAAACCATATACAAACAAATATTAAATCCTAAGATAAACTCAACCAACTCCAGCTGTTAAATTTTATAATGAAAAATTTTCTGTTAAACTTTATTGGTCCTGAGCCTAAATATTGTTTTGGTCAGGACTCAAGTTCAATGATATCAATTTGATTGGATAATATATTTACAAATATATATTAAAATATTTACATGTAATAGACAGTATGTCCATAGTACATGGGTACACTTTTCAAATGGATATTATTTAATCTATCTAATTACTGGCACTGTGGAGTAGGTTGGGGATTATCATCACTCCACTGTTCTTTAGTTTGACTAATATGGTCGCTGTTATTTTTTTTTGGAGGAATGTCTTTATTCAATACAGGAGATCTTTCTTGGCTAATGATAAGTTGTTCCAGGCCAGATATATCACTTATCTGAGCCCTGGAATTCCAGTAATTGCAGTCAGTTTGGCCAAATGCTTCAAAATCCTCTGGTCTTAAGCCTCTTTCATAACAACAGGTGTCAGAGACTCCTTGATCTAGTGCTGAATTGCTCTATCATTCAGTAACAGCATCAGACAGGTACCAGCAGGAACCCCTATCAAAGCAAGTTATGGGTCTGTCTTAATATCAAACTAATTCCTCACATTTTACCTGTAAACATACATTTCACAAAAGAACATGGTCAGCTCTTTCTGACAACCCAGCTTCTCCACTTTCATGTGATGGAACAAATGGTACCAGTTTTCTTTTATTTTTCCCTAATGGAGGCTACGCCTCTGTCATTCCTGCAATACTTCACCATGCAAAAAGATAGGTGTAATGTTTCTGCATGATCATCATATATATTCCTGCAGTTCTAACTTTCTCAAATGGTCCATAGGATAATGCAACAACAACTAGGCCATGCCTAAGTCTGCTATGGAACCATTTAATTACAACCTTTTGTCATGGCCTTTTCTTATACACAACCCTTTTTAAATTTAAAAAAATCAATAAAATCAATCTTACCACATGTAAAGGAAATATACACAGGTTACGACAAATAAGGCATTTGAATATGGCACACTTTTAGATATGCCCACTGTCCAGACTGATTTCTGTAGTTATATCTTATAAAACACAGCACAAGTCTGTCATCGCTTCCTGCTGTTCTGAATATTTTGTAAAAAATGGCAACGAGCAGCGTACTCTTTCGTTAAGGTCAAAGGCTTTGGCCAATCGGACCAAGCATATCTTTATTTTGAATGAACTTTAGAAAAAATATCTCACACTACTATGTGTTACTATCAACAACTAGATTCGTATATCTAAGTAAGCCAATCATACCTCGGCTTTCTTCAAATTCAAGCCAATCCCTTACTTCGTACTGTCTTAGCCTTCTTTCACCTACGTGTTTTCAAAACAAATCATGCAATTCCATCCAAGCAGATATGACTCGACATGACAGTATCTCTGTTCTGTATATGTTTTATTACCAATATTTGATTATCTAAGGGACTATTTAGACAACCAATTACATATTCCTAGTCCACAAGTCTTCCGGTACACGAATACATGATTTTAAAGGGGCTAAGTGGCGTAGATAAAAATGTTATCTTTTGTTCGATGTTAAATGTTTATTTTTAACTACCATCTGTCCGCTCCTTTTAGACTGTACTATCAGTATAAAGTCAGGAGCCAGACGTAAAAACAGTAGTGTATCAGGTTTCCTAATAAGAATTAAACCTGTTTTCGAAACCTAATGTCGTGTTCGTTAGTTTTTTTCATCACTGTATATTTGAAATCGCTCTCACGTGTTTGGCATGTGATTGGCATTCACTTTTGAATCGCGAGACGACGTAGTACTATTGCTTTCGCTCAGCCGATCTCTCTCTCTGTTCTTAGTCTGTCTGTCTTTCCAAGTTAACCTTGTGCGTGTGATTACACTAATGTTTTAGTATCTAGGTCATTGAGAAAATACAGTACATATTTTATAGGGGGTGTGGCGATACAATTATTTGAAGAATGCAGCAGGGAAAGCAGAGATTTTGCGTTCAGCCCTTCCGGCGTTATTAATCTCAGGCTTATGCGCTATTGGGAAAGCACTGGTCTTGCTCCATTCTTCTTCCTTTCTTATATTTGCTTTCTGCTTTACATTTATGTTCTAATTTATATATGGGTATTAGGAGCCGCGCTAGCGTAGTGGTTACAACACCGCTCTGGCGACCGGGTGATTCAGGATCAAACCCGGGCGACGGCATTTGAGGATTTTTCGTTGACCGGGAATTGAACTGGATTAACTCGAGACCTGGCGAAGACATTTGAAGGAGTGTCGTCGACCAGGGATTGGCGGCTCCTGAGGCGACCCAGCTCTAATGGGTACCTCCGAAATCGGCGAGTATCTGCCTGAATGGCGAGGGACACCTGTCTCTGTACAAGAAAAGGGATACTCACGTAAAATCAATGTCAGGTTAGACATTAACAATAACCTGAGATTTTGCCTCGAGTATTAGCGGGCGTAAAAAAAAAAAAAAAAAGAAAAAAAAAAAAAAAAAAAAAATATATGGGTATTAGAATTTTTCACCACAAGGTCTCTGCAAGAGTCTTTGTCTCGATCGTTGATAATCCTTGACTGTGTAGTATAACTTGAAGCAGGGTATCAGGCATAGAGGTATATTTCAATCTGGGCAGTACATGCAAGTCTGGCTTCTGTTCCCTGCAGCCTTACACACTTTACAGTCTGGTTTGTACCTTGCCCTTTCATATTTATCAATGAAGTGGTGCTCAGTAAGTCATGTTGCTGTGACCTGTGGTTTTGAAGGTGTCACATTGCGTCGAAGAATAGCAGGTTCAATAAGAGTCATACTGACATCCTGATCTTTGCTTTGATCTTTTTTTGTAGAGTTGGCAGTGTTGTAGGTTATGTGCCCATTGACCAGGGCAGTTTCAACTAAGAAATGATATAAAAATAGGATCTGTGTGGGTAGGGGTAGCTTGCACCTAGTTGGCTGAAGTGGTTGACACCTCCCATACTTTTGCTGTATTTTTCTGCAAGCACTTGCTTCTGAATTGTTCTGCCCTTAAGAATTTGTCTTTCTAACTGTCTTGTTTATATTATCATTGGAGTGAACAGTAGATAAAAGGTTAAATCTTTTTGTATCATGCTAGGTGACTGTCGGCATGCCTTATCTTCTGTCGCACAAAACACAGGATGATTTGTCTTTTTCAATTTGAGTTGTTTTTTTCTTCAGTGCTACAGGAAAATGCTTCCTATTTTGAGCTACTGTTCCAAATGCACCAATCTGAATTTCAGGTCTTGAAATAAAGCTGAAGGCTGAATAAAAACTACCACAGAAGAGAATATGTCCCTTGTTGCGTATGAAATTTGAATTAAAACTATGGTGACTTTTCACTGAAAAAACTGTCCAAATAATCTCAGCTCTGAGAGTTTCTTCCTTGGTCACAAATGATGTCACATCTGTAGGTCTCCTAGTAGTGTTAGACATTTTTGACGTGTCCGAGGGAGTAGTGTTAGATGGTTTCGATGTTTCTGAGGGAAAAACTGCTCCTTGGGGTTGTGTTCTTTTCTGTTTAAAAAAAAACAAAACAATGGAACACACAAATAACTTATGAGTAGGCCTAAGCTATGTATATTTACCAAGTCAAAGTTCTAAACGCATGAATAATATAGTCAAACAATATTTAACTAGATCAAAAGTTAATATATAGTAATTGGGAGGGTGAAGGTATGATGATATCCTTATAACACTTATGATAAGTGAAAATCTATTAAATATCTAACTGGAAACATCAGGCCTTTATACACACACACCCCCTCCCCATCTTTACTATTTTTGTTTGATTTTTTTGTTGGGGTTTGTTTTGTTTTATCGTTTCTGTTTGTTTCGATAAAAAAATTTGTTTTTTAAATTATTTTTCTAATTTTAAATAACACACGTCTAAGCACAAAATTGGTAATTTTCATTTATCCTAATTACAGTGATTTGACAGATGTGACGCCACTTTCATGTATCGGCGGTTATTCATGTTATCTGGAATTGAAAACATGTAGACCTAGGCATATCCTAATTATAACCCTGCAGAGCAGAACGGGATATGTCTCTTCATCATAAATATAATGAAAAAGCATTCAAAATATATTTATTTCCAAACAATGTGGTGAAATGAACAGTGGGACATGGTCTGATAACAGGGTAGGCTATAGGCTATGGAATCGCCATCAATTTCTATTCCTGACCATCTCAAACTGTGTCAAACATATTCCCGTACGCAGTTGTAAACCAAGAAATTTAATTCAAACACTAATTTTGGCCATGGTTAAAAATAAAATTGTAAATAGGTCTACATTGTAAACTGCACTTAGCCTATGTAAATATGTTTTATAAATGAATTTATTACTTACCTCAGTTGAAATGAACGATTTAATACAACTTGAAAGCGTAGAGACAAGTTCTTGGTGTTTTTTTTTTGTTTTTTTTTAAAGTTTTGCCTCGTTTTGGCGAGGCGCGTCCCGTTCAACGTAGACTAGTCAGTTATATTAGGGCGCATATCCAAATATAAAAAGGCCCTTAGGTCTGAGGTTATAAATAAATTTATTTCCAGTCGTGGGTTTTTGCTCCATATTGAATATGTGTAGTTATGTGTTCTTTCGTAGCAGTTAGGGTTAGGTTTAGTATTAGGGTTAGGATTAGGGTTTGGGTTAGTGTTAAGCCTAATCCTAACCCTAATACTAACCCTAACTGTTACGAAACAAGACATAACTACACATATTCACTGCGGAGCAAAAACTCACTGAGTAATAGGAAATTACCGCTTTCGAGTCATAACAGACGCGCGCGCTAAAAATAAATCTGCTTCACACCGTTAACGCAAATCGCTGAAAACGCAAATCGCCGAAAACACGAACCGCCGAAAACGTCTGGAAATGGATTTAGTGCGCAAAGGGAAGTAAAAATTCTACAGTAACTGAAGTTAAACAAAAAATACCACCACCAACGGAAAAATGGACAACTTTAATTTTTTTCCAGGTCTGATGCGGGAAATTCAAGGATTTTAGCCATTTTTCCAGGCTTTTCAAGGCCTGGAATTTTTTTTTCCGTTTTCCAGGTTTTTCAAGGTCGCTACGAATCCTGCTCTTAGCTTCTTTGTGTTGTTGTACAGGTTCCACATATTTCTGTTGGCTACAGCTTCCTCTGCTTCCCTTGCCAACTCTTCAAATACTTCCTCTTGTCTCTTTTGATGTTTCTTCTTATTTTTTTTTTTTTTTTCTTCTAGGTACACTTCATGAGCCTTGGCTTTGGAGCTTCTGGTTTTATCTGCTGTCATGTTTTTTCTGTTTTCTATCTTGTTTATGGTTTTTGTTGTTATCCATGGTTTGTGCTGATGTTCTCTTTTTCCCAGTAACTCTCCACAAGTCTCATGTCATATATTTTTTACTTGTTGCCAGTGGTCTCCCATATCTGCTTCATCATCCAGTTGTTTGTGCGATTGGTCCGTGTCGGACACTGCGATTGAAACGTTGTCTCTTATTTCTTAGGTATTCTACATTATACACAGCTGCCTCATTGCATTCTGTTCTATCTCCTCAAAATCATGAAATCTTTTTCCTTTCAAGTGGTATTTGATTTCTGGGAAGAGAAAAAAGTCACTGGGAGTGAGATCTGGTGAAAAGGGTGGTTGTTGGACCTGTGGAATGTGGTGCTTAGCAAGAAACTGCTGCACAAGTTGCAATCCATGAACAGGCAAGTTGTCATGGTGGAGTTGCCACTCACCATTCTCATGCAATGCTGGCCTTTTGCGACAAAATGCGTCCCTCAAACTTGACAGTAGTATTCCTTGTTGATTGTTTGGCCTGATGGAGTGTAGCCATGATGTACAATTTCCTTATGGTTGAAAAAAACAGTCAGCATCATCTTGACATTGCTGCGGCTCTGTCGTGCTTTTTTGGGTCTAGGGTCTTCCACTGTGAAGACTGGGTCTTAGTTTCGGGGTCATACTCATAAACCCATGATTCATCCCGTTATGAATGTTTTTAAACAGTTTTTGTCATTTTTGACACACTCAAGCAGGTCACGAGCAGCTGAAACACGGGCCTGTTTCTGGTCAGCTGAGAGCAATTTTGGAACAAATTTGGATGAGACGTGTCTCATGCCCCAATTGTCCTTAAGAATAAACTTCTTCTTCTTCGTACACTCTCAAACGTCCACTTGAATGTTCTCAAAGAAAGCAGCAGTCAGTTTGAGGCTATTTGAATCCCCGTAAAGCTTTTCCATGAAAGGAGCTGGCGTTGGCCATATGCACTTTCTCTGTACCACATATAAGGGGCAACTTTGAAGTAGATGTTCAGCAGTCATTTTTATCAGTGCCACAGTTACACTGATCGGTAGTTCCTATCTTTAGCTTGTTGAATAGATGGTATCTCAATCTGTTGTGGCCAGTGCGGAGTCTGAAGATTACCACTTGTTCTCTTCTGTTGAGCTGGTAGTAAGCATCATTCTGTGTGTGCCCTGCATGTTCTACATTCCATTTGTTTCTGTATCTGATAAAACTCTTTGCCTCCTCAAAAGTTATGCTTGCATCAGGCTGAGGTAGATGTGAACCTTCTTTTGCCATTCTGTCAGCCTTTTCATTGCCGGTGATGTTACAATGAGATGAGATCCATTGGATCACAACACTTTTGAATTGTCGTCTCCTCTGTTGTCTGTATCTGGGTATCCCCGTCTTTCAGAATGGCTACTGAAATCTCCTACCACTACGCAATTTGAGTTCTTTATTTCCATGCAGGAAAGTGACAGATCCTTGTTTGGTGGGCCATACAAATTGTAAATACGGATGCACGTTTCATTGATTTCCACCCAAATTATTTCAGACTGATTGCTGAGGTTCATGGATACTTCGCTGCTTGGTAGAGAATTTTGCGTGAGTATCAGAACAAGAATCGACTGAACTGAACTGAAACTAATGTATAAGTCTTCAGAAAACCCACAAATAGTGATTCACCGATTTTCCAGCACAGGTGCGCGCACAAGTTCGACATTGTTTTCACTTTTGCTGGTTGCGGGCCTCCCAGACCATTCATCAGTGTCAACACTTTCACGACCTTCTTTAAATCGTTTATACTATTCATAAATTGTGTACGGCTTATACAATCCTCCCCACAGACTGTCTGTAACTTTAAGTATGTGTCTTTGCATGTTTCGCCAAGTTTTTGACAAAATCTGATGCAAAATCGTTGATCAATTTTTTCTGCCATGACAAATGCAACAAACATGGTTCACACATGTAAGAACAAAGCACTTCTGTAAACAAACCAGATGAGCAGGGCAGACGTGTCTCAAGCCACATGCATGTTAGGTTACAAGGTCAACCTGTGTCTAGCAGCTTCTGGCTGTGTCGCTTGGTTCCGGACTTATGCTGCCATTCCAGATACTTTTTGATCACCACCTCGTATGTATTTTGTGTTTACCTAATTCTTAAATTTCATATTTTCCCATTAATTCTTCCTTGTGTTCTTAATAGAATTTAAAAGTCATGACAGTGCTTGATATAGTCCTTTAAACTGTCTTTTGATTTGTCTACAAAATGAACATGAATTTTATCTGGCGGTGACTGGGGATGCATTTTATCCTGGTTTGCCCGGGCCCTAAAAATCCTCTGTACTCCACTGCCCCAAACATGTAAAATATCCTGCAAGGGATTTTCTGTCCAGACTAAAAGTAAAAATAAAATGAAAATTAAAAAAAACAAAAAAAAAAATTATAGTTAACAAAATCTTTGTTACAATTTGTTACATACTGGTTATTTGAGATATTGATATCACAAGAAATTTCACTCAATTATTTTTTTTTAAAATAATGGTGAAAAACATATTACCTGAAAATATAAGGAAGGGTGATGTCTGCTCAAAGATAAATAAAGCCAGATGTGCTTTTCATGCCCTTTGACCGATATGTAACATCTCAGCTATATTCAGAGAAAACAAAATTAGAATCTTTAACTCAAATATAAAGTCAGTTTTGCTGAATGGCTCACAGACATGGCATGTCTCAAAGAGTATCACCTCCAAGCTACAGACATTATTAAATAGATGTCTCCGACTGATCCTTCATATCAGATGGCCAGATGTAATAACAAATATAGAGCTAAGGAAAAGATGCGGACAACAGCCAATGCAGACAGAAATTAAGGTAAGAAAGTGTGGATGGATAGGACATACACTCAGAAGAGAAAAATCAAGCATAGCCAGAGTTGCCCTTGACTAGTACCCACAGGGGAAAAGAGTCAGGAGACCAAAGAGAACTTGGAGAAGAACTGTTGAAGAGGAGGCTAGGGAAATTGGAATGACTTGGGCACAGCTGAAAAAGACAGCCCAGAATAGAAATCAATGGAGAACAACTGTTTCTGCTCTATGTTCCACAGGGAATGAAAAGGACTAATGATGATGAGGGGTGTGTTCTCGAAGGAATAAATGTAAAGTAGAGGGTGTGTACTCACAGGAATAAATGTAAAGTAGGGGGTGTGTACTCACAGGAATAAATGTAAAGTAGGTGTGTACTCACAGGAATAAATGTAAAGTAGGGGGTGTGTTTTCAGAGGAATAATTGTAAAGTAGGAGGTGTGTTCTCACAGGAATAAATGTATAGTAGAGGGAGTGTACTTATAGGAATAAATGTAAAGTAGAGGGTGTGTTCTCACAGGAATAAATGTAAAGTAGGAGGTGTGTTCTCACAGGAATAAATGTAAAGTAGAGGGTGTGTTCTCACAGGAATAAATGTAAAGTAGAGGGTGTGTTCTCACAGGAATAAATTTACAACAATTGTAGCATTTTTGTTTGCTTTAAGCCTTTAAACGTGACAATTTTGCTGATTAATGTCATCTTTCCCTTTTATTACAGTATCATATAATAATTATAGAACAAATATAGGCCATCTTACAAGTACCATGTTGAGCTTATTATACAGAAGTGCTAGTGACATCTGCCAGCTTTACAAACAATGACTGCTACACAGCTGCAGCAGAGACTATTGTTTCTCCTATATTATCAGCTGGTCATGTCAGTAATCCAATATGAGCTGGGAATACTCATGCTGTCAATATTACAATGTAAATGGCTGGGAACACAATCAAAATGAAGGGATGCTTATCATCATGGGCTGTGCATGAGATAAACCTACTGTGAATATGAAGTACATGCTTGGAACGGTCTTGATTAGATCCAGATATGTGATGGTCATGACAAAAAGCCTACATGCTGATAACCACAGACAGAAGACACCTCCTGCATGGGAACATAGCTGGCATAAAAGGAGTATGAGTAAAGAGAGATATCATGAGGGAACAACAGTTTAAAAACATTTCACAAGATTTATTAGCCCTTTTCCCATATTTTTATTCATAGAACATGCAGCTACTGACACAATGTAGGTCCACATAGAACATGCAGCTACTGATTCAATGTAGATCCACATAGAACATGCAGCTACTGATTCAATGTAGATCCACATAGAACATGCAGCTACTGATTCAATGTAGATCCAAAATTTGTATTGATTGTTTTTAAAACATTTAGAAAAAAAATGCACCCATATTAGAAGCCTGTTTTGATAAAAAATATGTGGTACTCTTTAAAAAAAAAAAAAAATATAAATATATATATATATATATATATATATATATATATATATATATATATATATATATATATATATATATATATATATATATATATATATATATATATATATGTGAAGTGAAAATGATACAAATATGTCAATATGTTTCAAACTAAATGTGTATTGAAATTTTAAACATATTACTGCCATAGATTCAACTGGAGCTGAAATATTAAAGTGAAGGACACAATTTTTTTTTTTTTTTTATCACATCTGCACAATCACAAGGAATAACAGACACATTTTCATACCAAATAAAAAAAATGATTTAAAGCATTTCACAAGATTTTTAATTCAATTTCCTATATTTTGTTAATAAATACCAAAAGCACCTACCGAAATAATATATGTATCTACTGCCTGTTTTTTCTGCTGTTGTAGCACAGTGGCTAGTGCACAGTCTTCCAGCTTGGTGATCCAAGGTTCGATCCCCAGGTGAGGTAGGAATTTTTAGACCACAAATGGCTCCAAAGTTGATCCAACCTCATGAATGGGGTATAACAGTAACTCTGGTAAGGTTAAGGCAGACAGCAACTCTGGTAAGGTTAAGGAAGTCTGTCAGTGGTCAAGAAAATATGGGCCTAACATTATGTTCCTAGTATGCCTCAATGGGTGTGCAATAGTTTCCATTACCTTTTCTTCTTCTTCTTCGATCCTTAACCACCGACCGTCAAAGCAGTCAGTGGCCATCACGCCTAGTGGCGTCTTGTAGGGCAACAACAAATTGATTCCACTTTGCACGGTCGGTGGCCATCCTTCGTACAGTGCCCCAACTCTGGTTCATTCTTTGCATCTCAGCCTCCACAGTCCTCCGCCAAGTTGTTTTTGGTCAGCCTCTCTTTCGCTTTCCTTCAGGGGTCCAAAGCATAGCTGTTCTTGTGATGGCATCGGGGTCTCTTCTGAGGACATGACCAACCCAGCTCCAGCGTCTGCCAGCTATGATGGTGTGCATGTCCTCTTGCTTGCTACGAGTAAGCAGATCTTGGTTGGTGATGGTATTCGGCCAAAAGATGCGGTGAATTTTTTCTTAGGCATGTTGTGTGAAACGAGGACAATTTTGACATTTCCTTCTCTGTGACTCTCCAGCATTCCGCACCATAGAGAAGCACAGAAAGCACGCAACTCTGGTATAATCTTAATTTTGTGCTTGTGCTGTATTGGGAGGACTTCCAGATGTTATTTAGGCTAAAGAAGGCTGTTCTTGCCTTATTCATTCTGATGTTGATGTCTTTGCCTGCCCCACCGTCTGGTGTTACTATGCTTCCTAGGTATGTGAAGGTATCTGTCTGTACCAATTGCTGATTCCTTACTGATATGGGCTCAGGGTTGTTCACATTGAGCGTCATGACCTCAGACTTCTTTAAATTGATGTTCAAGCCCACCTGCTGGCTAAATTTATTAAGTCTATCTGTTTTTTCCTGGATGTGTTGATGTGAATGTGCCAGCAGTGCAATGTCATCTGCATATTCCAGATCTTCCAATGTAGAAAATGTAGTCCATCTTATTCCTCTTGGACTGCCCTCTGTTGTCTGGCGCATCGCCCAGTCTATGACTGTTAAAAAAAGAGTGGTTGATAAGGGGCATCCCTGTCGTACTCCTGTCTTCACCTTGAAGGTTAGGTTGCTCTGCCCAACACTACACGTAAAGTTGGCATAGAGGCTTTTTATGATTGACACTATGCAGCTTGGAATTCCATAAGCCCTCAGTATTTTCCATAAACTGTCCCTATGTATGCTGTCAAAAGCCTTTTCAAAATCAACAAAATTTATGTAAAGCTGTCTTTGCCATTCTGAGTACTGCTCTATAATGTTCCTGAGAGTGAATATATGGTCTACACATCTTCTGTTCTTTCTAAATCCTGCTTGCTCCTTCCTCAGTTTGTAGTCTACTGCCTTTGAAATTCTCTGTATAATTATCCTGCCTAGTATTTTGCTGGGAACTGAGAGAAGAGTGATTCCTCTCCAATTATTGCAGTCTGCAAGATCTCCCTTTTTGGGCAATTTGACAATTATTCCTTTGTTCCACTCTGATGGTGTTGTCCCCGTTTTCCACACTTGTGCAAACAGTGGTTCTAATAGTTCTGCTGCTAGCTCAGGGTCTGTCTTAAATAGCTCTGCATTTAAGTTATCATGGCCCGGAGCTTTACCGTTCTTTAACCCTTTGATTGCTGTGATGATTTCTTCTTTTCGTGGAACATTACCTTTTACTGCCTGTTTTTAAAACACCACACGAAGAGACATTGTGCACCAATTTTTGGTGATGGTATTTACAGAAATATGTTGTTTTAAAGACAACATAAAATGACATCCTTGAACTGACTGTGGTAACAATGTGTAGGCCTAGATAAGTTTCAAACTAAATGTTCACTGATATTCTGAACATTTTATTGCAATTATATAAGTGTAATTTCACAATTTTCCTTTTTTTTTTTTTGGGAGGGGGGGGGGGGGGGGGGGGTGTGTTTCAGTCAGATCTACACTTCACAAGACTTGACAGATATGGCCTACTTTTTCACACCAAATAACATGTTATTGCATGTCACAAGATTCCTCAGCCAATTTCTCACATTTTTATGTATAACATATGCACTTACTAAAATAATGTAGTTGTTTAAGGTGTTGCCTTCTAAGGGTGAGGCATGTCGCTCTCAACCTAAACAAAAGTTCATTGGTTATATTCGAGCACAATTCGCCATTCAAAAATAAGTGAGCCCTGTTAACTGAAGCGCTGTGTTGATGAAATAGGGCCTATACTCCGGAAAATGACTACTATTACTAGCATCCATCAGGTAGCTGAAATAGCCTCAAAAAGAAATGCTAGCCCCACTAATGCTATAAAGGGACTAACAACATCAATCATGATAAAGCCCTGAAAAGGACTTGTTCTGAAAAGGACTGCCAGCACAGACCTCCCCAGTGTTCAGTGTATGAGAAAAAAGGAACGATTTCAAATAAGAGAAGAAACAAAGATTTAAAATTGTCTTAAAAAAACCGTAGGATATCCATTTTGGTAAATGGGTCAATAAAAAAATAAGCCCACACAACTGCATAGGATAGAAAGAGTGAACCTATCGCCATCACTGTTTGAGATTTGCAAACAAATAATAACGCCCGACAAACACTGAGGTCACTTTAAAAATACAATTACAAATTCAACATGGAGGTCTCCGGTAATACTGTTCTTTTAACCATAAATTGATTAACAGCATGATGAAGCGAAATTTTGGTGATGCCTAGATGGGCAGGCAGGATAATGTGATTCGTTTGCATAGCTAGGCGGGGTTGTCGCACGGAAGGTCCTGGGTTCAAGTATGGGTAAGCACTCACAAGTTGTTTTTTTGTTGTCTAGTATTCTACTTCATGTCTTACGAGTGCTTGAAAACATAGGCCTACCTTTATGTTTGTCTAATATTTATCAGCTTTAGTAAGTGTGAAGATCGTTTACTTTGTACTCCGCATCCGAGTTTACGAAAAAACAAAAGTATCACATTGCAAACAATCGTACGATATCCATTTCGACTTTAACCAAGATTTCTGATATACTATTGCTTTCTCTTGTTATGTACAACAAGGAAAACTAATATTATTATGAGATTTTATACAGGCATGCAATTACTCCATAACTGTGGAACAGGTATTGAGAAAATAGATAGACCTAGATAATTGTACAATATGGTTAAACAGTATATAACAAGAACAACAATAAATATATAAGGATCAATGATGGCATGAGAAGAGGGGTAGTCTGACGGGGTGCTTGTGTGGGCTCATGACGGATAATTTGTGGATTTGATGTAATCTCTGACACCCCAGGGCTTTATCACCCTTTCTCACCTTGTTAGCAACAGATAAGTTTTGAGAGACTTCCTTTTAGTTTGTTTATTTTTATTCGTTTTTTGTTTTATTTTTGTATTGTTTGTTATTTCTTGAAATGGGCAGGTAAGGGGAAGTATTTATAGAGTACTGGTGTGGATGATGGCAGATAGGTAATGGATGTTCTATCGGATACCTCCGGGCTTTCGCATCACTTTCCACTTTGTTAACAGCAGGGCAGCTTTGAGAGACTTTATTTATTTTTTTTGTTTGTTTTGTTTTATACTTACTTACTTACATAGTCGTTCCCCTTCTACCGTGAGGTGTAGAAGTTTTGGAAGAGAGAGCGCGCCAGACTATTCTATCAGCTGTCTTCTTCCTGGCCTGGTTCCATTCTAGTCCTCGGTCCTTCAAAGATTGTCTAATGTTGTCCTCCCAGCGGACTCTGGGTCGTCCTGGGGGTCTGGATCCCTGGCTCTTTGTTTCCCATGCTTGTCGTGGTAGCCGATCTTCTCCCCTTCTGCAGACATGGCCAAACCATCTTAGTTGGGACTGTTCTATTTGGGTCTGCAGCGGATGGGATTTAAGGCCTTGACGTATCGTCTGGTTGCGGACCATGTCTCTTCTTGTTACTTCAACCACTTTCCTCAGATACCTCATTTCTGAGGATTGGATCTGGCTTTTGTGGGTTGTAGTCATTGCCCATGACTCGCATCCATATGTCAAGACTGGGACATAGGTGGAGCGGTATACAGCCATCTTCGTTTTCTTACCAACCTCTCTCTTGCTGAGGAATCCTCGATTTATGGCCTGAAAAAGTCTCCCAGCTGCTGCTTTTTGAGTGGCCAACTCTTCTTTGATGCCTCCCTTTCGGTCTATAATAGCTCCGAGGTATTTAAAGTGGTCGACCTGCTCCAGGACCTGTTCTCCCAGCTTAATCTGATGTTTTCTTTCTTCTCGTGATATCACCATGGATTTTGTTTTAGAGCTGCTTATGACCATCCCTCTCTTCTCCAGCTCTTCCTTCCAGACTTGCAGGTTGGATTGGAGATGTGCCTCTGATTTAGCAATCAGGGCAACATCATCAGCAAATGCCAGCTCCGAAATATAGACCTGTCTCATCTTCCAGTACCCCACTGAATACTTTCTTGTTCTCTCCTTACATGCCTTGATGACATCGTCCATAAGGAGTATGAAGAGGTAAGGTGATAGGATATCACCTTGTCTTACACCAGTGGTGGTCCTGAACTCTTCTGACTTATGGTTTGCTGTCCTCACATAATTTCTGCAAGACGTGTAGAAGCTCTGTATAGCATGAATCAGAGGTGCTGGAATATTCTTCCTTGCCAAACAGTCCCAAAGTTTGCTCCAGGGGACCCTGTCAAACGCCTTTTCCAGATCTATGAAACAAAGATGGATCTCACTCGTATACTCAAGGGCCTTTTCACTCAGCTGTCTGAGTGTGAAGATTAGGTCTTGAGTACTTCGGTTTGCTCGGAATCCGCACTGGACCTCATCCAATTGTGGCTCAGCTAGGCGTCGGAGTCTTCTGCTCTAGAATTCTAGAGTAGATTTTACCAGGGACACTGAGAAGGGATATGCCTCTATGGTTTCCACATTGTCGATTGTCACCCTTTTTCTAAAATTGGTGTTATAATGGCAATCTCCCAATCCTTTGGTATGGTCTTGTTGCACCACGCTGCCTGTAGGACCTTTAAGAGTAATAGGTCGCCTGATGCTCCCATGTACATAACCATTTCTGGTGTTATACCATCATGCCCTGCTGCTTTGCCCATCTTGATTTTCTCCAGTGCTGCCTTCAGTTCTTCCATCTTTATGTCATCTTCACCATCATTGGTTCTTTTTCTGTGCTAGTGGTTATCATTTCTGATGCTTCACCATGCTCACCATCCAGGAGTTCTGAGAAATATTTTTTCCATCTTTCCATTACTTCCTTCGGGGCAGTAAGCAATTTGCCTTGCTTGTCCTTTATAAATTTGAGAGGGCATTGTTTTTCTTTCCTCATGTTCTTTAGGGTCTTATAGAACAATTTCTGGTTTTTCTTGTGCATCTTTTTCTAGCTTTTCTCCAAATTCTTCCCAGGACTTCTGTTTTGCTGCTAGCATTTTGTTCTTTGCTTCTGTTCTGAGTGTCACATATTCTCTATATTTTTCCATTTGTCCTGTTGTGTTTTTTAGCTCCTAAGTATTGTTTCCATGCCATTTTCTTCTCTCTTATTTTCTCTTTGACTTCCTCTGTCCACCAAGGTGTCCTCTTTCTCTTGTTCCCAAGTCGGACTTCACCACATGCTTCTGCAGCAGCTGTCTTTATGATGTCCTTGAATTTAATCCAGAGGGGTTTCCAAGTCATATAGGTCGTTCTTCTTGTTTAGGTTGTATTAGGTTATTGTTTTGTTTTATCTGTGTCTTAAAAAGAAGGCTGGGGGAAGGGGGGGGGGGGGGGGGAGGGGTGTAACACACAAATTGATTAACACAATTTTGGTTTTGATTTGCTACATTTGAACTAAGTGGAGGGCTGAAGAATATACTATATTTGGATATCAGAAATCGGATTTTGATTTACTTGAATTTATTCTACTAATATGTCCTAATTAATAAAACCCATCAATGGTTGAACGAGATAATTATTTTTTTTTTAATATTGTGAGGGAAATTTGTACATTGAACTGCTTCAAGAGGGTAGAGCATGATCCTTCTATGTGGCAAATAGTCATTATTTTGAAGGACAATTGTGCATTAAAAATAATTCCCAACTTCATCTCCACATTGAAGGTTGCTAAAAGGATCTACAAACGTTGTCTGTCTCTTGTCTTGATGGTGGAATCTAATGGACTCATGTCTGTCAATCTCTTGTCTTGATGGTGGACCTGATGGACTCAAGTCTGTCAAAATCTCTTGTCTTGATGGTGGGCCCTGATGAGCTCAGTCTGATGGAGATTCAATCTCTTTGTCTTGATTGGTGGACCCTGATGGGACTCAAGTTCTGTCAATCTCTGTCTTGATGGTGGGCCCTGATGAGCTCAAGTCTGTCGATCTCTTGTCTTGATGGTGGACCCTGATGGACTCAAGTCTGTCAATCTCTTGTCTTGATGGTGGACTTGATGGACTTTTTCAGATGGAATTCTGCTAATATCTACAGTTTTCTAGGACTTCTGCAGTTATCACATCGCAGAGGCCTCAGTTTCTGTCTTCTCATAGCTTGCTCATTTTCTATGTTTTTCTAATTCCATTATCGCCACACAATATGAAGAATATTGTCATATATCGCATATATATATATATATATGTCGTACTAGCATATATATATACTATATATATATATTTATATACCAAACGGGCTGATCACCCGTTTGCCAGTCACTTCGATTACGGAAACAACAGCAAATGGATTGATTTGCCGTTGCCCTAAAGACACCAATAGGCGTGATGGGAAACAATGACAAAGAAAACCTATCTGCTGTTGCCCTAAGACGCCACTAGGCGTAATGGCCACTGACTGCTTTGACGGTCGGTGGCTAAGGATGGAAGAAGAAGAAGAAGAATATATATATATATATATATACATGTAGCATGTCCTTTGCAGAATACGTTTCGGCAATCTCATCACAGCCCGCCTGAAAACTCGATCTCAAAGCCAGCTTTCCCGCCTCCTCCAATGTCGTATTCAAGGTGTCTTCAGTGTCTGTGTCCACCGTCGTCTTGGTCGGGCCCCTGCCTCGTCTTCCAGGGTACCATACCCTTCATCACTGCTCTTTCTAACACCACTATGACGTTTAATGTGGGCCAAAGTATTTCAGTTTCTGGGACATGATATTGTTTTATGAGCCAGTTTTCCTCGATGTTCAGGTCGACTAGGATGCCTATTTTTTTTTCTTCTTCTTGGTCTAAGATATTCTGAGAATTTTTTCTGGAACCACTTTGCTTCGAAAGATTCCGATTTTTTCTTTAATGTGTGTGTAATGGTCCATGAATCACACATCGTCTGTACGCTGCTACCGGAAAGATGCACGTTCTCAGAAACGTTTTACTTTTATTAATTTGCTGGTGTTATGCCATAGTTTCTTCAAGCTTTTATTTAACACATTCAACTCTGCATTGCTATGACCAGTCTCCTTCTGACCTCTTTTGATCAACAGGCCTCCATTGTTGTTAATTATGGAGCCAAGATATTCCAAAAGGGTTTTCAAAGTGTCACTTTGTGTATATTTTTTCTTGTACGTGTAACTTTTTTCACAGATTGTCAATTGTATTTTTTTTTAATTATATTAAAAAATTACATTGTTTGAAAGCATTTCCAACGCTCTCCTGCTTAAAAAAAGGGCTAAATGTCGAAAACATTGGAAGAGTTTTTTTATCAGTTGACAGGGGGGCCGCAGATAGAATGTAGTTGGTCAAGGAAGCCATGGACTCAAAAAGGTTTAAAACCGCTGACTTATAGTATTAAAGCAAAAACATTTCTAACAACCAACCACTGGTGAAATTTTCTAAACAGTTTTGAGTATCACAAGTGTTGCTGATTGGTTTTGTTTCTCAAAGGGCTGTGTATTTATGGATTTCTGTGCTGCTGTTTGTCCAAATTTCCCGGTATGCACATTATATCTTCCACCCATGATTGAACAGTGGAAGTATTCAGAGGAGATCAGATGGAAGACCTGGTTTAAACATTTGTACACATTGTTACAAAAGTAAGTACCCGTGTGTGACCGTATAGCTTACTACGCTGCCCTCAGGATAGAAAGTACTTCAGCAAGTCTGATACACTAAGTACTTGTTGTCACAGCATATGTGACCAATATTTAGTGATGATGCAACATCGAGAGTATGGAAAGTTGAATAAGGATTGTACTCTCGAGGCTTACACCTAGTGTTGAGTTGGTGGAGAGTAAGAAAAAGGTAACGATGGAAACGGGATGACGTAAGAAAAGAACGGATTGACGTACGAACTTGGTAGGTAGAGTAAAACCGGTCACGAGCTGAAAGGAAGATAATTCTTTGGGTCTCTGACTTGACCACCCCATGAAATGTACAACAAATATACGATCAATTAAATTGAACGGCTGAAGAATAAAGAAAACTGTGACAAGGGGGTTGGTAAAATGGTGCCCCGAGACCAAGGATGTAATATTCTCTGTTGGTGGCTTGATTCTACAGAAACATGTTGAGAAGTCAACGGATGTCGTCACCTTGGATCATTCTGGTGAGGTCTTACACTTAAAAATCAATAAGTCGCCAAAACGTGGCTAAAAGACAGTACGGTCAAACCTCAGCGGTCCCTCCGTCCAAAATCTGATAGTAAGACATGTGTTAACTAGGAACGATTGTCGAGAAATTTTCAAATGAGGAACCAGAACCCACTGGAGAAACGATTGTCGAGCAGATTTTCATCGAGGAATCCAGAACCCACTACAGAACGATTGTCGAGAATTTTTTCTTCGAGGAACCAGAAACCAATGAAGAACGATTTTCGAGAAAATTTTCATCGAGGAACCAGAAACCAACTCAGGAACGATTGTCGAGAAATTATCATCGAGGAACCAGAACCCACTGAAAAACGATTTTCGAGAAAATTTTCATCGAGGAATCAAAAACCCACTGAGAACGATTGTCGAGAAATTTTCATCGAGGAACCAGAACCCACTCAGAACGATTGTCGAGAAATTTTCATCGAGGAACCAGAACCCACTCAGAACAATTGTCGGAGAACCCACTGAGAACGATTGTCGAGAAAATTTTCATCAAGGACAACCAGAACCCACTGAGAACGATTTTTTGTGAAAAATTTCCATCGAGGAGCCAGAACCCACTGCGTAGGATTTTTATTTGCAAGAATATAATTAATGGTAATTACTAGCGGAGTTTAGTCAGAGAATTAACTAAGTCAGGTTAGGAACACCTACTGACCTGTTTTTGTTTGTTTATGCAGACAGTTGGGGGGCCTTTTGGGGGGGTATTATAGTAGTTTTAAACCACAAACAGCGTCATTAAACAATGAAAAACACCGCCTAGTCTTGTATGTAAAAGATTAAGTTAAAGTGATAAAAGACACAGATTAAGAAGAAACGTAGCGGATAAGAAATTGGAAGGGCGGAGGAACAAAGTAATTGTGATCCCAACCACGATGAGCCCTATTACAAATTGACAAACGCTGTTTGTAGAAATAGATGGGAATCTGGACAGTAGACACCAATAGTGTATTCAGAAAATGTAGACACATATCGAGGAGAGGCTGGAGGGTGTTGTATGCGATGGGATTGATAGGATAGAGAGGATCATGCGTTTAATATCGGTGCAGATGAATGAAATAAAAAAAACTTGCCTTTTCTTTTTGACGAGTGATGGGCTGTTGAACGATTTTATAAGGAGGAGGTTTGACGAGTGATGGGCTGTTGAACGATTTTATAAGGAGGAGGTTTGACGAGAGTGATGGGCTGTTGAACGATTTTAATAAGGAGGAGGTTTGACGAGTGATGGGCTGTTGAAACGATTTTATAAGGAGGAGGTTTGACGAGTGATGGGAACTGGGCTGTTGAACGATTTTATAAGGAGGAGGTTTGACGAGTGAGTGATGGGCTGTTGAACGATTTTTATAAGGAGGAGGTTTGACGAGTGATGGGCTGTTGAAATGCGATTTTATAAGGAGGAGGTTTGACGATTGATGGGGCTGTTGAACGATTTTTATAAGGAGGAGGTTTGACGAGATTCATATGATGGGCTGTTGAACGATTTTATAAGGAGGAGGTTTGACGACGAGTGATGGGCTGTTGAACGATTTTATAAGGAGGAGGTTTGACGAGTGATGGGCTGTTGAACGATTTTATAAGGAGGAGGTTTGACGAGTGATGGGGCTGTTGAAAGATTTTATAAGGCGGAGGTTTGGGGAGTGATGGGCTGTAGGACGATTTTATAAGGGAGGAGGTTTTGACGAGTGATGAGGCTGTTTTGAACGATTTTATAAGGAGGAGGTTTTTGACGAGTGATGGGGTTATGAATACGGATTTTATAAGGAGTGAGTGACGATGGATTGTGTTGAACGATTTTATAAGGAGGAGGTTTGACGAGTGATGGGCTGTTGAACGATTTTATAATTCTCCTTATTACATACTATCCTTATCATATTTAACCTCTATTAAACTTATTATTATATAAGTTTTCTATATCTTATAATACTTCACTATATATAACTTATTTTAATATATATCATTTCATAATACTCAAAACAACCTTCTTCTTTAAATCCTCTATCATTTCATCAATCCCAAAAAACACCTCTTATTAAAAATCCTCTATCATTTCATAATCCTCAAAACACCCCTCCTCCCCCTCCATCCTCTCCCCTTTCCAATTTCAT